>JAFVLL020028991.1:0-21616 GCA_021397915.2 Tor tambroides | reverse complement strand
TTTTTTTTACTGTAAATTTTTACAGAATTCTTTTTTTACAGTGTTGCTTGCTGCTCCAAAATTGCCTACCCTACCTTTAAAAACCTGTGTAAGACCAAGATAATTTCCTCCAAATGTTGTCCCAATTAGTCAAACACAGCTGTTTGAGCAAAGAATTGAAAATATTAAGGGTTAAGGGTTTGTGAGTTCCCAGCATGCATTGCAGCAATTGTTATTAATGGGAAATCTGCCTTGCCTTGATGAATTTATTGGCTGAATGAGGCGTTTTGTATCTACTGAACAAACAAATTCAAACTGACAAAACAAAACAGTGTTATTTCCATTTTACATTGTGCAGCTCGCTCGGTTTTGGAAGAGAATGTGTGAAAAGCAATAAATATGACATAAACCTCAGCAAACGTGTTAAACTGCAGCCTAAATGCAGCCATGTTGTGTAGAATATCAAACAGCATACATTTACAAAAACAGAAATAATATGCACTTTGCATGTTCTGCCAAAATGCCAGAAGGCAAACTCAATCTTGCGGTCTAAATGAGGAAACTCTCTTTCTGTGTCTAATCAGATTCCACGTTCAGATGAAATATATTGTACACACAGACTGATGGAGCGACTCACATCAGATTACGTTTCACGCCAGGATTTGTTTTGGTTTGCATGCATGAAACCGTATTTTCTTTGCTTTGTCTTTTGTGTCGTACACAGACTGCAGTGTTGCGTCTTTGGCTCTTTGAGATATTACTATGACCCACTGTGACACTCACTTTGTTTCTCGCGCCGCTCTAAAGATCAAAGGCTGTTTGTGAATTCATATCAGTGAACAGGCAGGTATTGTTCTCCGCTGACGTACGCTCCAGACTCTACGCGGTTAATGATAGCCGAGACCAATAAATACCTTCATACACCTGCTCATTTAATGCCAAACTACTTCTTATTGATCAACAGACACAATGATCCACTTTTACAGTATGCATTGAGAAATGTGTTAATGATGGTCACAAGTTATCAAACCATGAATGTTTGCTGCCCACTTTTTCAGCAGCACTGGTTCTGGAAGTATTTTCCCATTCGTTTTTCTCATAGGGATTTTTAAAAAGTCTTCATTAAAGCATTATAAGCCATGAACCAAACCAGCCAGCTATTAGGTGAATCACAACATTGCAAACTATGAAATATATGCAAAATATGTATATTAATACAAATTTTGAGGGGTTTTTTTTTTTGAGTCTTTGAGTTAATCTTAATTTCAAATTTTGAATTTTGAGACTTAATTATATCAATTATATTTGTCCTTGAATAATAATTATTTAGTGTAACCTTCTATTTAAAATCTTCTAAGGCTGTCTGTTTCTGGTTGTTCATTCTTGAGAATAAAAATAAATGAAAAGAAGAATAAAAAATAAAAATAATAATTAAAAAAATAAAAAACATTTATTGATTGATTGATTGATTTAACCTTTTATTTAATATCTTCTAAGGCAGCTTGTTTCTGCTAGGTAGTTGTTGAGAAAAACAAACAAACAAACAAAAAACATTTGTTCTTGAGAATAAAAAAATAAAAAGAATAAAAGGAATAACAATAAATGTATTTATTTATTTATTTATTTATAATCTTCTAAGGCAGTCTGTTTCTGGTTGTTCATTCTTGAGAATAAAAATAATAAAATAATAATAAAAAATGAAAAAAAAAAAAAAACATTGATTGATTGATTGATTGATTGATTTAACCTTTTATTTAATATCTTCTAAGGCAGCCTGTTTCTGCTAGGTAGTTGTTGAGAAAAAAAAAATGTTCTTGAGAATAAAAAAAATAAAAAGAATAAAAGGAATAACACAAATGTATTTATTTATTTATTTATTTATTTATAATCTTCTAAGGCAGTCTGTTTCTGGTTGTTTGTTCTTGAGAATAAAAATAAATAAAAAGAAGAATAAAAAAATAAAAATAATAAAAAATCTAAAAAAAAACATTGATTGCTTGATTGATTTAGCATTTTATTTAATATCTTCTAAGGCAGTCTGTTTCTGGTTGGAAGTTCTTGAGAATAAAAAACTCACTGTACAAATAAAAACGTGCTCTTAAAAAAAAACAAAAAAAAAGAATTAAAAAAATCTACTTCCCTATGGAGAAAAAGAATGGTGTTTTTATATCTGGAATTGACTGTTGCACTTGGTCATCCTAAGATGCTTCTGTGAGGGAATAACATCATGTGCATTCTGGGTAAAGGCAGCACACAATGGGAGATGATAAACAGGTTCTGGGTGAGGAAGGATGGCCGGTTCACACGTCCCGCTGTTTTGATCGCTGGCTTTGTGCTCCAGACGACTCATGGGGAGAACCTGGGGTTTTCATCTGGCTCTGGAGACGGCAGGTCTGCGTCAGGTGGAGCGAGGATGCCGTTCTTTGTGAGGCCGATTATCATGTGCCCGCAGAAGGAAACGTCATCCCAGATGAGGTCTAAAGACCTGCCCGCGGTGCCATTTCGCTGCTACTTCCTCTGCAAAACCTTCACTTCCACCGGCTGGCCTTCCATCTGTGGGACTGATCTTAGAAATAACAAAACGAGACGACCCGACCCATTCGTTTCAATGGCGTGCGTGTTTTTCATAAATATTGGATTGCAGAGATAGGGTCAAAATATTTGTGAGGTGGAGACATGAGTCTCCATTGTGAAATATTAATAAAATAAGAGTGGTCTATATGAGATAGCGGAGACAGATAGGGCACCGGACCCTCGACTCGTGTCTGTCCAGAAAACGAACAATAGAAACGCAATTCCTGTGTATTAGAGGCATTTGAATGGCAGAGAATAACAGCTAATGATGGAGACGTGGGAACAATTCTTTCTTTGTGCGGGAACAAAACAAAACAAGTGAACAATCGGGGAAGAGTTTTATAAACATTAAATGATAAATTTGATTGACACTGAAGTCACTAAAAACAAGTTTGGTGCCAAAGACGTGACCTGTTAAGCTTGATGAGGTCAATCTAGTATAAACAATGAAATACTCAATCTAGTATAAACAATGAAATACTAATGCACTTCCATAGAGAAAAATGATCAAACTATTAATATATATATATATATATATATATATATATGGAACAGTTTTAACATAAACAGAATAATTAAACTTAATATATTGCATATTTTTCAGTCATGCATGGCAAAAAAAAAAAAAAAAAAAAAAAACCATGGCATATTATCTGCATCTATTTGATTTTATTTAAATAACCACATTTTCAAAATGCATTCATTCAAATAGCTTAGAATTAGCATAAATCAGGTTGTTGTGAAACAATTAAATTTATTATTAGGTTAAAAAGTATAAATCAGTTTAAAATATGACTAGCTGTAGAACAAGCAATATTCAGATGTTTGAGGTTTAAACAAATTGTATTTATTGATGATATGCATTTAAAACCCATTCAGTTTATTAAATCTGAAATCTGACTAGTTTCATTTATGCATGACTGACAAATGTGCATCACATTAAGTTTATTAGTTCATGTTAAAATTGTGTAATGCAAATGCATGGAAATTTTATGTGCAATTCAAATACATTAATCTTAAAGTTTTATTTTTAGTATTTATTTCATTATTTATTGTTTATTATTTTTGTTCTATTTTATTTATTTTTATTTATTTTATTATTATTATTATTATTTTAGGCACATTCTCAGAAAAAATATATACATATATTTTATACATATAAAATATACATGAAAATCTCAGATAAATCTATAAAGAGATGGTTAAAAAAGACATTTGAATTATTTTATTTTAGGCAGAATTTGTTGTTTTTATTCTATATAAGTCGTTACAATGTTTAATGGATGTGAACATGCAAACTGGCTGATATTCTGGTTAAAAATGGACATTTAAAAATAAAAAGTTTTATTGCACACTTAACACAGTCAAATCCATTAAATATGATCATTATCTATTAATTATATCAGGAATAATACACAAAGCACATGCAGAAGGAAGTGTTTTTTTTAGATCTCAACACAAAGGCTTTCCTTTTATTCTTTCCTTTTATAAAATATTTTGTCATCAGTGTCAATACAAGATCATATGAGCTCATTCTGACAAAGAGGGCAATGAAAGGTCATCAAATCAATTTATGAATAAATAACTTCTATGCGGAAGAGAAATATCACTTGCATTGACCAAGAAATGACCTTCCTCATCTGTGAGGTTATTTTAATCTCACTTTCTCTTTAAAGAGGTCTGGCCAACTTCAAGTCATTTTAGATCTTAGCAGTGTCTCAAATGTGCAGAAACACGTACAATTAAAAGTCAAAGATCCTAATATAAACTGATCTAAGCTCATTTCATGACTTTTCATTTCTCCTAAGTAATTTTAGGAGAAACATCTAAGACTCAAATGCAAAACAAATGAGAACTGAGTGCAATTTCCAAGCAGTAACATTTAGGTCATCAGTAACATTTCTCTTTAATTCTTAAGATAACAGGATCTGAAAAGGAGACGCAGGGTCACAATCCAGTCATGACTGAGTAACTTCTTACAGAAGTCGCCCGAGAGACTTCAAAACATCCCGTTAGTTCTTTCTGTTAAGAATATGAAGATAGTTTAGTCATCATCAACAATCCTCATAACAATTCAATATAGTCTGTGCTCATTGTGAGCAGCAGGGTGAGGCTTTCCTGTTGGACGAGTCAATAGAATGAAGTCATTAGAATTAATAACTTGTTTAATACACTAGCGGTCAAAATTTTGGAATGATTACAATTTTTCATGTTTTTGAAAGATGTCTCTTCTGCTCACCAATGGTGAATTTATTTGATTAAAAAATACAGCAAATACAGCAAAATTGTGAAATATTATCACGATTTTAAAAAACTGTTTTCTATGTGAATATCTCTTAAAATGTAATTTATAGCTGCATCATTACGCCAGTCTTCAGTGTGACATGATCCTTCAGAAATCATTCTAAGATACTGATTCAGTGTTCAATTATTATTGGTGTTCAATTCTTAATAATGGTTCTTATTATTATCAATGTTGAAAACAAAAATGAATTTCTGAATATTTATTTTTCTTATTTACTCTAAACTTCTGAATATATCACTTTTTCCACAAAAATATGAAGCAGCACAACTGTTTCCAACATTGATAACAATCAGAAATGTTTCTTGAGCAGCAAATCAGTATATTCGAATGATTTCTGAAGGATCATGTGACACTGAAGACTGGAGTAATGATGCTGAAAATACAGCTTTGATCACAGAAATAAATTACATTTTAACATACATTCACATAGAAAGCAGCTATTTTAAATTGGAATAATATTTAAGAATTTAACTACAGCCTTGGTGAGAAGAGACTAAAGTATTTCAAATGACTAACTCATCTTTTATACTCATACAGACTGGTGCTATCAGACACAAGTGAGCTGTGAATCCCACTGTAAAGGTAAGTTGAGCCTCTATGTGCAGTTTCTGTCTCTTAATGCGCCATTCTGGTCACATCACTCCTTTACAGTATCTAAACTAAATCTAACGTAACTTCTCCACGTTGCTCTAAGGACCAGACCGATGGAGTGAAGTCAATGCAGAGTGTGGGAAGACCAGACAGTCACCAATCAACATAGTGACAAAGAAAACCAAGCTGGACGAGCGACTGACGCCTTTCAAATTCACCGGCTACCAGACCTTATTCGACAGCACCATGAAGAACAACGGCCACTCGGGTAAGACTGCAAACTGGACAAAAACAGCAGCTGAAGACAACAAAATGTTTCATTTTGGTTGTGCAAATCCAGTTTGTTTCTTCATCAGATTTGGAGAAATGTGTCTCAGCAATGGATGCTCTGCAGTGAATGGGTGCCATCAGAATGAGAGTCCAAACAGCTGATAAAAACATCACAATAATCCACAAGTAATCCATTAATCAAATTAACATCTTGTGAAACCAAAAACTGAAACAAATCCATCATTAAGACGTTTTTAACTCAAATACCATAGAGTCTATAATCCATAATAACTCTTCCTCCAGTGAAAAAGTGGTCTGGTCTGAATCAGGAGAGAAATCTGCACAGATCAAGGAGCGTTTACAAGCCAAAACAGCTCTAAACAAATGTGTGGCTGGATTTTGATGTGAGAGACAACAGGAGATGGACTTTTTCACTGGAGGAAGTGTTATTATGGATTATAGTATTTTAGCCGGAAGCAACGGTTTGAAGTTAAAAACATCTTAATGATGGATTTGTTTCAGCTTTTGCCTTCTCATGATGTTAACTGATGGACTGGAGTGGTGTGGATTACTTGTGGATTATTGTGATGTTTTTATCAGCTGTTTGGACTCTCATTCTGACGGCACCCATTCACTGCAGAGGATCCTTTGCTGAGCAAGTGATGCAATGCTACATTTCTCCAAATCTGATGAAGAAACAAACTGGTCTGTGTGATTCTGGACTGTAATGTTGTGCTTTCCACATCAGTTCAGGTCAGTATACCCATCACAGCTACAGTGTCTGGAGGAAGCCTGGGAGAAACATACAAGGCCGTGCAGTTTCACCTCCACTGGGGCACCAACGGAGGTCCTGGATCTGAACACACCGTCGATGGAGAGCAGTATCCTATGGAGGTGCGACCAACACCATATAAATTACAGCCTGCATTAGATTCACTGAATGAAATCCAACATGCATTTAGTACTAATTTTGTGCTCCTGATTCCAAAAATAGTGTCTGTTCTGCTTGAGTTTGTCACAAAATATGATGCATTTTGTAGCATTTTTGTTTTTTCGACAACCATTTGTAAGATGAAAGAATCCTGTATTCTCCCTCAATCCGCAGAAAAACACGACAAAGATACGATTCCTGTCTGAATCTGAGCCACATGCAACTATTTGTTCATTTCTCAGCTCATTTTCACATGCATGACTATTTTATGCCCAATCCTGATTTCAAGGTTAGAATTATAGTCAGTGACAGAAGAAAATGCATGTTTTCTGCTACATCTTTGGTTGTTTTATTACATCCAAACAGTGACAGAACATGACATGTTGTGAAGAAAAAAATTCTTCATTTTTTGTGAAGTTATTTGACATTAAATAGTGCTTTGCAGAATGTAAGTTAAATAATAAATGTAATAAAATAATAAAATAAATATATATTTATTTGTATCATATATATACTCATTTTTATTTTGTGAAAAAAAAGTATGTACAAGTTTTTATTTACATTTTTATAACTTTTATTATTATTATTATTAGGCCAAATTGTAATTTTTTTTGCAAATAAACAAAAATACAAAAATATGTATTACTCTCTCACCAGCTGCATATTGTGCACATGAAACAAAAATACAACAGAATTGAAGATGCACTCAGAGATCCTTCAGGAGTCGCAGTGTTGGGATTCTTCTACGAGGTTTGAAACGCTTGTGCTTTAAAATCAAGACATGAGTTTGTTTAGTTTGCTCAGAGATGAAAAATCAACATTGCTTCTAACTTTCAGGAGTCAAGCAGCTCAAACAGAAAGTACGATCTCTTCACAAACGGCCTGCGCAGCATCCAGAATACAAGTAAGAAAACAGCCTCAATCTGTACAAGGTTTCTGCAGTACTTCAGGAATATTCCATATGTGACATGCTGTCGACCAACACAGGCAATCATTTTGACTTGGTTTGAATATGTGCATTTTTGATATTTTAAACATCTATTCATGGTGCTCTGATTCTTTTACTTTATTTAAATCCCTGTGAATGCATTATCTGCATTACTCAAAAGCATGCTGATCAAGATGAATATAAGCTGGGATATATAAGAGTGTCATTTATTCAATGTTCAACTAGCTTGTGGAGTTTCAGTTTAATGTTCAGATTGTCAGTAAGTTCCTGAAGAGTGAAACACTGACGCTTTCATAACATTGATCTGTTTGTTTGAGCGACATGATATGCCAGATTATGACTCAATCAGCGACGTGAGCTCGAGGGACAATAGGACTATCTGGAAACAATTGTGATCTTTATTTTTCAATATTTTGTTCCGCTTGGTGCTGTTTCTAGCAAAGAAATTACACACATTTTTAATGATTTTTTTTAAATTCATTTTTTAAAATCCTGCAATCTACACGAAAAGCTTGATTTTACATTAATATTCTGAATATTTTCAGATAAAGGTAATGATAAGTCTAAACACGAAAGGAAACTTTATGCATTTCTAGAAATATTCTAGAAATTTATGGAGATAATTCTAGGCATTTCTAGAAAATACACTATTGTTTAAAAGTGTGGGGTCAGATTTTTTTTAAATGTTTTTGAAAGAAAAACTTTTATTCAGCAAGGTTGCATTAAATTGAAAGTAAAGACATTTATAGTGTTACTATTTCAAATGAATGCTGTTCTTTTGAAAAATAAAACGCATGACAATTTACACGAAAATATTGGGCAGCACAACTATTTTCAACATTGATAATAATCGGAAATGTTTCTTGAGCAGCAAATCAGCATATTAGACACTGAAGACTGGAGTAATGATGCTGAAAATTCAGCTTTGATCACAGGAATAAATTATATTTTAACATATATTCACATAGAAAACAGTTACTTTAAATTCTAATAATATTTCACAATTTTTACTGTATTTTTGATCAAATAAATGCAGCCTTGGTGAGCAGAAGAGACAGATTTGTCTTCATAAACACATCACGCAGCTGTCTGAACGACTCTTTTTCGTTTGCGCAGATGGAAACACGACGCTTCGTAAGATCTCCCTGGATCAGCTGATTCTGCCTGAAGCCAACATGACTAACTATTACCGGTACGACGGCTCACTAACCACACCGGGCTGCACGGAGGCTGTGGTGTGGACGGTGTTTGAAAACCCCATTCCCCTCGACAGAGAACAGGTACGACTCAAGCTGCCTTCACGCCATTATCCTAAATATGAAAAATTGGACATGCACTCTCAAGTCATATTTAAACTCAGAAATAATTTACATTGCTACATTGTTGTTTCTTGCCATTACAGCCAGGTATATTTAAATAACCATTTTATTTGAGCATTTATTTGAATGAAACTTCAGAATCTAGATAGCACGGTGAATTATACAACAGTGCAGGTGACGTTTATATGGTTGTCAATGACTGGGATGCTACATTTTACTCAGTATCCATTGGATACTGACTAATTATCTTCAATATATTCTCACTTTGATAAGATTTCACCAATAAACAGGCACGGATAAACATAGCTACATTAAAAATTACAACAAAATTTGGTTTGAAGCGAAACAGTATTTGAAAATCATACAAAAAGACAAAGATAAAAGAGTGTGAATTTAATATCTTTAATGGGAGAAAGAACTACAAACCCACAAAGCATTGTGAATAATAAAATTATTAGTTTAAAGTTGTTGATATGCATCATTTTTAATTTGATTGTCAAATAAAACAGTGTTATTTTAGTATCACTGAAATACTCATAGTTTTTATTAATATTTTTAATTTGATTTTATTTTTTGTTTTCCTTTCTTTTTTATTTGAATGTTTTAGCACTTTTGTTGTGTGTTTTTGTCATTTTTATTTTTTATTAATTTTTATTTCAGTTTGATAAATGAAAATGAGAAATGAAATAAAATATTTGACAATTTTATATTCTATTTAAGTTAATGTTTATTTTATTTCTAGAAACTATTTTTTTTATGGTTTTAGTTACCTATAATAACTCAAATATATAAACAACATATTTGAATTTTTATATATATATATATATATATATTGAGTGCCGAATGAGACACTAAAGAGTTGTTTTGGCACAATTGTCTTGTTTCAATTTTTTTATTATTTTGCAGCATTATGGGTAATGTAGTTTTTCACCAGAAATTCCACTGTTGAACAGGACTCTTTAAAAGATAAGTTGCAATAATGTGAACTGAAGGCTTCAACAAAAGCATTTACCATTGAATAACGACCTAGCTCATAGTTGATCTGTTTTTAAAGGTTAAAAATGAATTCCTCTATGGAGAAAATGAATGGTTTTTTTTTTTACTTCCGGAACAGACTGTTGCTTCTATTAGGACTTCAGAAGTGAGCACTTAAAGGGCCAGCTCACCCCAAAAATGAACATCCTGTCATCATTTTAAACCTGCATGATAAACCTCTGATCATTATGTGTGTTCAAACAGCTTCGGGCTTTTTCCACCCTGAAGTTCCACGATGGGAACTCAATGGTGGGAACATTCAGACCCGTTCAGCCGCGTAACGGACGCGTTGTGTACCGGTCCAGCGGAGCGGCGGTCGCCGCCAGCATCGCCCTGATTCTGGCCTCCATCAGCGCAGCGTTCAGCCTCTCCCGCCCGAACTAGAGCGAAACCCACCCGCTACAA
Organism: Tor tambroides; assembly: GCA_021397915.2. Lineage (NCBI taxonomy): Eukaryota > Metazoa > Chordata > Actinopteri > Cypriniformes > Cyprinidae > Tor > Tor tambroides. The sequence goes on along the minus strand of JAFVLL020028991.1, from coordinate 11,258 downwards.
ACACACAATCAACACAATGAGTTCTCAGCCATCAACGGACCAACAGAAGACTGATAGTATAGAAATAGTGTAGAAATCTGCCGCAGCAGTAGACTGCATGATCAGTAGACGTGTGTTCATAGCTATCAATAGGAGCTGGACTAAAGCCGCTCTGACCCTCTGTGAAGGTCTGACGGGGAATAAATGCATGACCTTTATCTGTTATAGACATCTGCCAAACACACACACACACAGGCTATATTTACAAAGGCTTTGATGTGCATTACTAACACACACAACGATGATCAGCAGTCTACTGGTGAAAGGTCACAGAGGTCAAGGGTGAAAGGTCACAGAGCTGTGAGAATAGATCAGACAGGAACCCAGATATAACAAACATTGGCATTAATTCTGTTGACACTTTCAGTTCAAAAGAATCAAACTCACTTTAAATGAAGGGAATTGAGTCACTTAATTGAGAATTTAATTTGATACATGTTTATATACATGTATATACACGGCATGATATTATTTATAACTATTTAGAAATAATATCATAGATTTTCATTAATAAATGTTATTGTACTATACACAAAAAATCTTTATTTATATTATGTATTATGTATATTGTTTATTATTGTTCTATTGTTTATAAATAATTTCATACAGTTTGTGTGTACAAATATATTCCATTATACTGTATAATAATTCACATATATATATATATATATATATACATACATACTGTATGAAATTATTTATAAATATGTATGCATATAAAATTTTCATTTCATTTAATGTTTTTTCTTTCAGTTTTGCAAACTGCTTTCAGACCCCTAAAAATGAGCCAAGTGTGGGGAAAAAGGGAATCAAGTGCTTTGGCATTTCTAAGTTTAACCCAGACATGCATTGCCTCATACAGACACATAGAACCCTTTGCTAGTCAATAAAGATGGTCAAAGTGAAAGCAGTGTGTTCTCTGTGACAAGAGTTTGCTTAAAATTAACTACAATTTCACAACACTTACAGTCTGTGGCATGATATTTACACAGATCTGGACTTGCTGTAGATGTCTGAAGTCATGCATCTTGCGCACAACTTATACTGTATATCCAAAAGTTTCTGTTTGAGTCTGTTGTGAGGACACATGACTTGTGTTTTATAAACTTTGAGGGTCTCAGACACACTAAACTTGATGCATTGATGCTCTTGCTGGAGAAAATGAATATGATGATTAGTGTTTTGCTGTTCAGACTCTACAAACAGGGAAACGTGCAACTTCTAGAAAAAACATTATCTTTGTGTTTTTCTACACGTGTATGTATGTATGTATGTATGTTTATGTAAGCGCTGCTGTTTGTTATGTGTATTATTGCTCAAAGCATTGATTAATTTGACCTCTGGACACTCAAATCAACAGCAAAGCATCACCATCTCCTGCCTGTACATAATGACATTTAATCTTCATTTACATTGAAAATGTCCGTTTTGTCAACCTGTCAGAATGCACTGATGATATTATGATGATGTAACTGCTAATGATATAGTGAATGCATTCCAGTATAATAATAAATGGCTGCATTTCATTTTTAAATCACACGCATTCTGTCATTCTTTAGTATTTCAGACAACATAAAGGAATATCCCAATAATTACATAAAAGCTCTATTGATTGCCAAATGTACAACAATACAGTCCTCATATAGTCCCTATTATTTCAGTCAGCCTGTTTTGTTTTTTTTTTCATATTTTTAATATTTACGAATGAGTCAAAACTATTGTACGCAGAGCACAGTTGCTTTGCATAGAGTTTAAAGGTGAAGTCTGTAATTTCTGCACCAGTGAAATTGTTTTTAGTAATTGAAATAATGATAAAATAAAATTAAATTAAATTCAGATGAAAGACTTGAAAATTACAAATGTTGCCTTGGCTTCTAACTGAATTAAATAAGTTGATGCACTAAAATACGGAGGGAAAAAAAAAAACAATCTCAAAATTATGACTTTTTTTCTTGCAACTCCAAGACAAAAGTGAGAATTGCAAGAAAAAATTCAGAATTGAGAGAAACAATTACCTTTTTTTTTTTTACTATTTTACTTATTCATTCCATGGCAGAAACAAGATTCCATAGGCTACTAAAATTAATAAAACTGATGAAAACAAATGCACATAACAAAATTACTAAACCTCATACTAAAGTACTAAAACTTAAACTAAAAATATAAAACTAAAAGCTACTTTAAAATATTAATACATACTATAATAATATAAAAATAATACTAAAATAACACTGTTCTGCACCACGTTCTACATTTAAATGCAAAAATAATTATTTTAAAAGTAATATAAAAAATGTTAAACAAAAAGAACATATTACACCTCAGAGAGCGAAAGCATTCATCTTCAGCTCTTTGATAATGTAGTGTAATGGCATTATAACTCAGTTAGATGTGCATGTTATAATCAAGTATGAGCAGCTATAGAGTATGAATATATGCATTATATATATACAAAGTAATTGCACCTGAGATCACACAAAACTCCTCATCCATGAATGACCGCATGCAGTCATGTAATATTTTCATAAGGCAGAGGTCGGTGATCTCAGTGTCTCTGAGGTGAGACTTAATTGCTCGTGTCTCACATTCCCACATAAACGAGCTTCGCTCCATCAGTCTGCGACACATATCAACATCTAATCCAATTCTAATTGACTCGTATTGAACACCACAGTCTGAACCTGACAATTCATCACTTCACCAACGACTCTCAGAAACAAGCCAGAAACCACATTAGAAACAGCTTTTTACAACCAAAAAGAACAAAAGAGATTAAGAAACAACTGAGAAATTGCTATTTTTGTTTTTTAACTACAGACTTCAATAAAATTCTTGTTTCTTATAAGAGAGTTTTCACATTGTGGCCACTAAATAATAAATATGGATAGTATATATTTGATTGAAAATAGTTATTTTCAAAAATATATATCTATTGTATATATTTATTATATTTTTCTATATTTATTTGAATGAATATATTACTGGAAAAACCAAATATTAAATACTTAAATATTTAACTCAATGAATATATATTTATATACATACAAACATATTGTAGACACACTTCTCTTAAATATAAGAGAAGTCCTTGCAGTAACACTGTTGGTGGTCTTTCAGGTTGTGAATTTTCCTCTTTGCTAAAGATTTACTTTTTGCTTTTTACTTTGAGGAATCTTCTGTGTTTAATGTAAGCTCCATCAACAGCATTTATGACTTAATGTCTATCACCACTGAAAATAAACAATATAAATGCAACAAATGTCAAAATATACAGCTTGGAAAGTACAGCTGCAAGATTTAAAGATTACACACATTAACATAAGACTAGTCATAAAACAGCTTACCAACACTGCATCTGCAAAGCTGTAATCCAGTATTTCACCTTCTGTCATGACCATGTAAATCCACTAAACCAGTGAATTCAACCTAGAGAGATTGATCTGTTCACATTCCCATCCATCTCATCTGACACGTTCAGCCATGAAAGTACAGTACGTGACCTGCACATCTCTGCTCATGAGCACTTTATCATATATTATAAGGGGCCATTGTTTGGCTGGTTTGGCTCTGCTGGTAGTTAAATTATCTACATCATCATTTCAGGGGGCAAAAAGCATCTTTCTCCATTGATGGCCATTAAAAAATGGCCGCACATTCATGCAAAAGTGGCCATGCATTCATTTTTATGCATGCATGAAAACCATTTTTGAAAGCATTTAAATGAAAATGATTCATTACATTAGAAGTTTGAGCAATGCACAGTTTTAGGGCTCTTAAAATTGGGAATGGACACTATAGTCTGTAGTTAAGGGTTTGAGACTCTGACTAGAGTTTGAGACTCCAGTGTATTTCAGTCTTTCTAATTCATTCTTTTCAAAGTTACCAGCAAACTTTTACAATTTCTGAGTGAAAATTGTTTCAATAAATCCTATACCATATGTCATTCTTTCTATACTTAAAAATGTCACATTAAATGTTACTTTGTTAAAATGTTTCTTTGTACTTGAATTCAATGTTATGATGTTTCTTTGTAATAATTTGTGAAATTTACAAGCAATTTCTGAGTGAAAATTGTTTCAGTAAATCCTATATCTTTTTTTCAGTCTTTCTATACTTAAAAATTTCACATTGAATTCAGTGTGTTACTTGGCAGTTCTTAGCAACTGATTTCTTAAATTTCACAAATAATTACAAAGAAATGGCAAATAACATTGAATTAGAAGTGAACTCTTTAAAGAAGAAATACTGAAATATAAAGTATTTATTGTAAAATATAAATATTTACAACTTTATTTACAACAAACATCACAGAAATCAACCTAAATGAACAAATGTCTTTCTTACAGTTTTCTGCATATTAAGCTAAAATGTAAGAGTAATTTTAATGTAAGAAAATCTACGTCACTTTTAAGTCTCAACTAAAAACGAAAGAAATGTGCAAAATCAAACGACCTTCCAATTTCACTTTTCACTTGTTTCAAAGTTCAACTCTCATGGGCTCGCTGCAGATTAGAGGCTCTTTTTGAACCTGAAGAGTGCTTCTTTTCATATTATTGTATGCACAACACAAACAGAAGACTCTGGCCTTTAAGGAGCCCTATCACAGTAGAGGTCTGACGTATTTTGGACCTTCCTCAGCTCTGGAAGTCTCCTAAGAAAGCGCTGGTCTCTCCTGGGATCTTCTTCCTTTCTCTTTTCTCAATCAAAGGCCTTTTTGTCACAGATAGGACGAAAAGACAGGAAGAACTTCACCGCATAAAGGCTTGTGGTGAAACAGAGATGGCCTTTTCCATGCTCTCGGCCCGCTGTGGTCTCAGTGGAGCAGATGAAGCATATATGATGGACAGCTATAGGCATGTAAAGGTGCCTTTCTTTGACCTTTGACACGCTCACGCGATCAAACAAATTCCAGGTTCTCATAAATGACACGCTGATCAGCCCACCCTCAAACAAAGATGTCCATTTTCTTGCAGATAAGAAAACCAAAATACCATCACTCTTCCCATCAGATAACAGTGAAACACACAGACTAATCCAGGAGTGATTGGGAACGGAGGAATTCACAGGAAAGATGCAATCTGCTGGACTGATGTGGGAGAAAACTCATTTATAATGCCCTGAATTTGGTAACGTGGCATGCAAAGTGCATTTTGCAACTTTTTTTGGCTTCTTAATGAGTTTGTAATTAGACTTTTTGGGCTTGAAAAGATAAATGTACCTAAACAATGCTGCAAATGATATTAAGACTTTCATATTTCGAATATAAGTGCATTGTGTCTTATTACACAGGCAGATTTTTCACTCGTTTTTTAACTTGTTTATACTTAAAGGAATAGTCAGCCAAAATGTACTCAACCTCAGGCTATCCAAGATGTAGATGAGTTAGTTTCTTCATCAGATTTGGAGAAATGTAGCATTGCATCATTTTCTCAGCAATGGATGCTCTGCAGTGAATGGGGGCCATCAGAATGAGAGTCCAAACAGCTGATAAAAAAATCACAATAATCCACACCACTCCAGTCCATCAGTTAACATCTTGTATATCCAAAAGCTGCATCAAGACGTTTTTAACCTCAAACCGTTCCTAAAATACAAGTCAATAATCCATAAAAACGCTTTCTGCAGTGAAAAAGTGGTCTGAATCAAGAGAGAAATCTGCACAGTTCAAGCAGCGTTTACAAGCCAAAACAGCTCTAAACAAATATGTGGCTGGATATTGATGTGAGAGACAACAGGAGATGGACTTTTTCCCTGGAGGAAGTGTTATTATGGATTATGGACTTGTTTAAAGGGAAAAACACATTTATGGTGGATTTGTTTCTTATAAACACACAGCTTTTGTCTTCTCAAAATGATAATTGATGTACTGGACTGTTGTGGATTACTTGTGGATTATTGTGTTTTTATCAGCTGTTTAGTTTAGTACTTTAGTATGGACTCTCATTCTGACGGCACCCATTCACTGCAGAAGATCCACGAGCAAGTGATGCAATGCTACATTTCTCCAAATCTGATGAAGAAACAAACTCATCTACTGATGGCCCAAGGGTGAGGACATTTTCAGCAAATTCCTTCAGTGTTTGGCAGGTTGAATAACCTAAATATTGAGCAAACATTGCAGATCATTCGTGATCGGGCTGCCAAAAGTCAACAAAATTAGTATCAGTATGCCATAAACAAACCTGACAGAGATGAGGGATTGATTCAGTACGAGTGTCAAAGTGGATCCGACCTCAATGGGAACAAAAGCAGAGAGAACTAACCCAAATAATCCTGGCGTGATCATCCTGTGACCTGCAGACACGATCACAGCGTGTTCTTATCAGTTTGGACCTTGATACTATGTTTCCATTTTTAAGATATCCTCTGAAGACAACAATATTTGCTTTTATGGTGATACAATGAACTATTTCTTTACATCACCAGAACTGCCATTGTCATTTGAATCTGTTTTGTGCCAAATTAAAGAGGAGCTGAATTCAAAAGTTCAAGTAAATAATCCATGAGTAAATAAGGTCACCACTTCACTTTCAATGTACAAATGGCTGTTAGAAAATGAGAACTAAAAATAACTTTGCTTGAACTTTATGCTTGAAACAAGGGAAAATCTGAAATTAAAATGTCACAATTTCAAGAAAAATGCAGTATATCATTTATGTGAAGGGCAGCTGATTTGTGGTGTTTCGAGAAACTGTTTGTAAACAATAGTATTTCTGCTCTTTGGTCTAGTTCAGGTCAGGATGTGCGCGGGACGGCTGCTCTGGGATCAGTGCATGTGTGAAACGTTTCACCCAGAGAGGATTTGGGACGGACTGTGAAGGAAAGCTGATAAAGTGCAGAACAGGCGGCATTCCTGATGACGCTGCGCTAGCAGGAGCAGATTTCCTATCACCTCTGCTCCATATCGCTGAAATTTAACCAAGCTGTTACCACAATGCAAGGTGAGATGCAGGGGGACACTGTGTGTGTGTGTGTGTGTGAGAGAGAGAGAGAGAGAGAGAGAGAGAGAGAGAGAGAGAGAGAGAGAGAGAGAGAGAGAGAGCTCCTGAGGACAGATAAGGAAAGTGAGGCAGAAATAAAAAATGGGACACAACTTTAAATTCTATACATAAATAAATAACTCAAATAAAGACAACACAACGTTACATTCTCTGGAGAAAACATGCCAGTTGCGAAGTGATTGCTTATGTGTTCTGAGAAGTTGGGTCTCTAGCAAACAGGATGCAGAATTTGAATTTGAATTAAAGAAATTAGATAAAGTAAAATGAATTGAAAGTCAAAGAAATGCAAGAAAAACTCACATTTGGGATAGACTATAAAGAAAGAGGACAAATAGAACTATGAAAGAATAATGGATGGATGGATGGATGGATGAAAAGATGGATGAATGTATGGATGGATGGATGATGGTTGCATTGAAGAATGGATGAGTAGACGGATGGATGATTGATAAATAGATGATGGATTGATGAATGGATTAATAGATGGATAGTTGAATGATGGATGGACGGACAGACAAGGATTGCTGAATGATGGATGGATAGATGGAGGAATGTATGGATGGATGGATGATGCATGGATGAATGAATAGACAGATAGACAGATGGATGGATGGATGGATGGATGGATGGACAAATGGATGAATAGATCATGGATGGATGAATAGACAGATAGACAGATGGATGGATGGATGGATGGATGGATGGATGGATGATGGATAGATGAATGAATGTATGGATGACTGGATGGATGAACAGATAGATGGAAGGTTGAATGATAGATGGATGGATGGATGGATGATGGATGAATAGATGGATGGTTGAATGATGGATGAATGTATGGACAGATGGATGGATGGATGAATGAATGTATGGATGGGTGGATGACTAGACAGATGCATGGATGGATGAATAGACAGATAGATGGATAGATGCTTGAAATGTCATCTATGAGCCTGTATTTAATTTTTATATTTCATCATATTTAATAAATTAACTTTTGTGAATCAGGGTGGAAGAACACATTTCCCAGAATGTATTATCTGTGTTTAATTGCTTTGAATTACACTTCAGTAAATTCCTATTCCTGTCATAAATTCTGATTCAAATTCCACTTCCACTGAAAGTCTGTGGCCAAAGTGTAATACAGAAGTTTAAAGCCTTGTGTTAGTGATTTGATCCAGACAGAAGTGATAGTACTAGAAAAGTGCACCTCAGCAAACACACTAATAAAACAGGGTGAGAGGAGAGAAGAGCTCAGCTGCCCACAGACTGACTCCACAATAATTCACACTCATTTACACACACTTCATACCGCGCGTGTCAGCAACAGAAGCACATAGACGCTCACACACACACACAGCGACTCAGCGAAGGTGACCTGACTCACATGGCGTTCTGGTCTTAGCAACTGAAAGTCTACTCTGCCAAGATTATAAATAAACAACATCACCAGACCTGCCATCAAACACACACTGTCCTGATCTGAGGCCTGTTCTGTCCACACACGCTGTAATGGTGAACACGACCGCAGCTGATCTCAGGTCAGAGCTCATATCTGGAGCCGGTCTGAAGAGCAAAGGCTCAGAGGAGGACGCAACAATTAAAATCAACAGGAAGCTTTGCCTGCGGTACGGCCCACCCGTCCAAAATAAAACTTATATAAAGCTGCACAAAGAGCGGCTGAAAGTAGGACAGTCAGACTCAGACTCATGTACCTTTTCAGTCTGTACTCACTGTTATTGTTTTCAAGGTACATTCATCATTTCTCTCACTGCAAAATATCCACTTCCCAATCCAAAAATACTTCAAATTAACTTCCAGTTCAAAAGATCCAATAAAAACTGTTTTACATTTATGGCTTTCCACCCTTATCTAGTCCATTTCTATGTTAGCGCAGTAAAAGCTGACAAAATAAACTTTTAGCTGGTAAAAGTGTTTAAGCTTCACAATCTTTCTCTTCCAGGAAAATTAGCCACAAATATTGATGATCTCGTTCACAGGGGTGCTTACAGCTGTTTGTCCAATTAAATACTCTATATAACGAGAACGTCCCTCCCACTAATACCAGCTGACACTGACTAGTATTGGCTAGTAAATCATAGTTCTTGGCTGGGATGTAAACTAAATGCTACTGGCTATTTAAAAACAAGACAAGCCCTTCGTTATGTAGGAAATCATTACAGGACAGAAAACTGCACTTATCAAGACATTTCATGTGTTCAGAGAATGTACAAGTGTTTTCAGACAATGAATCTTGAATATCTTGTTTAGAAAAAAAATTGATATTTCAACATGGTTATGATTAGTTTAACTTGAAGATGAAACACGTCAAACAATGGATGGATGGATGGATGGATAGAAAAATAGAAACGATGGATGGATGGATGGAACAATAGACAGAACAACAGAAAGAAAAATGGATGGATAGAATAATAGAAAAATTATGGATAGACAGATGATGGATGGGTAGAACGATAGAATGATAGATGGAATGACAGAGAGAAAGATGGATGATAGAACAATAGAATGATAGAATGACAGAAAGAAAGAGGGATGGATGGATGGATGGATGGATGGATGGATAAAGAATGACAGAAGATGGATGGATGGATGGAATAATAGAAAAAGTATGGATGGACGGATGGGTGGATGGATAGATATAACAATAGAATAGAACGACAGAATGACAGAAAGAAAGATGGATGGATGGACAGAAAGATCATCGGATAAATGGAAGGATGGATGGATGAATAGATGGATGAATGGATGCATGAGGGATGGAATAATAGAAAAACAGAAATGTCATGTGTATGGATGGACAGAACGATAGAAAGAACAATGGATGGATGGATGATAGAATGATAAATAGCACAATAGAAAGATGAATGATGGATTGATGGATAGAAGGATAGAACAATCAAAAGAACCATGAATGGATGGATGGATGGATGGACAGAAAGATCAATGGATGGATGCATGGATGGATAGAACAACAGGAAGAACAATGGATGGATGGATGGTTAGCTTTGAAAATAGATGCGGAAAGTTTAAATTTCAACTTCAAACCATGCCTAAATCTTCAAAGTAATAGTTCATTGAAAAGTGAAAGGTTTGTCAGATATTCAGAAGAACACTGGACTCCATTGACATTCATTGTTTGGAACGACATGAGGCTGAGTAAATGATGACAGAATGTGAACTGGCCCTTTAAATCCAGCTCTGTACTCTTGACGAGTGTAAATGCAACTTTACTGATCTTCAGTTATAAGCAATAAAATCTACTTCAGTTCACAGAAAACTTTGAGTACAGAAGTCCAAAAGGGCTGAATTCATGAACACAATCGCAGTGGAATGACTTGAGGAATGTCTCAGGTATTTCTCGGGTCACCCGGTCCCTGTATTGATCACGGTCACCGTGAACTAAGAAACTATTCTGAGGGAAACAATTGCCGGGAATATTCACCAACAGACAGCTGAGGAACCCCGCCTGGATGAGTGACAAAACAAATGAACAACATGTTTGGCTGCTTCTGATTGAACTTCTCTCAGACACGAGAAGCTGGATTTTGAAAACATGTCCTCCCTGACGGTGAAGCCCAGCAGCTCCTTAATCTCTCAAATAACACACAGACTGATCAATAAATGTGACCATGTCTGTTGACTTATTAATAACCAATATTAATGCTGGTTATTGACTGACAGAAGATAAATTACATTAAACATAGACTGGAGTCACGGCCAAATTTAGGCATGGTTTACTCAAACTCTTTTAAAGGGACAGTTCACCTAAAAACACTCATTCTGTCATCATTTACTCTCCCTCGCGTCGTTTCAACCTGTTCGATGTTCATTATTCTGTACAACACAAAAGACATTTATCAAAAAGTTCACACTACAGTATGTGGACCGTGACTGTCAAACTACAAAAATGATCTGAGACAGAAAACAGCACAAAAAAAAAAAACAATTCAAAGATTTTCCATTTTTCCCAACTAACAAATATACACACAGCATTGGATGTATTTGTTAAAACTAATAATTAATTCAATGAAATCTGATAATTTTGTCATTGTAATTACATAATTTACATAACAGATTATTATTATTATGATTATTTATTTATTGATTTTTTTTTTTTGGAGGGGGGGGGGCATTAAATCAATTAATAAAATAAGTTGCAGGGTTTTTTCACCATATATTTAGTTAAAACCATAAAAC
>JAFVLL020028989.1:0-18978 GCA_021397915.2 Tor tambroides | reverse complement strand
GAAAATCTGCGAAGATTCTCCTTACGTGTGTGCTGCAGCCAGATTTCATAATCGGTTAGGATTTTAAAACTCCTGTAGTGTGAGCCCGGCTTAAGGAGAAAGAAGCGCTGGAGTGAAATCGCCTCAGTTTTGAATGTGCCGGGTGAGTGCAGAAAGCTGCTAGCACGCTAGGTAACATATGTAAACATCACTGAAATATCAGTGACGATCTGCTGCGTGAGATCACGTGAGGCGCTCCCTCTGGCATGATACTAGGCTTGTTTGAGATGAGCAAAATCTGCACAGAACCAATCACCGGTGATCACCGCGAGATGCATGGCGGTTAGAAAAGATGGCGAGGCGGCTGTGTCGGATTGGCAGTCGAGCGCAGTCGCTCTCCACCGACTGCGCTGACCAAAAGCAAGATGGGAAACGACTGGCTGATGACTCAGCTTAATGCTCTTTGGTTCAGACAACCGTGATGCTGCGTTCTCATCTAAAATGTTTTATTTTTTATCTGATTTTATGTGATTATGTATTTAAATTATGCATGATTATTCCCAAACACTATGACAGTGCAATCTCTGTGTGAGATATGTGATAGTTGTCATATTTCTATAAAAATCTAAAATACATGTTTGTATTAAAGTAAAAAGTGATGATAAATACGCCTTTCGTATGGAATTAAATAGCAAGCACTTTGAGTGTCTTGTTCATCTTATTTTAATATAAAAACAACAGAGCTGAAATTATATCATGTTAATTAGCAACACAGCATGTGAGTGTGAATAATGCGATATCTGCCTTTGATCTTGCAGTTATCTTCCACTTCGAGAGGTCAGAACTGTCCGTCTTGGCTGCGCTTATTTCACTCCTCCCCTCACTGCAGCCGCCTATCTTGCCTACATTTGAGGCGAGGCGAGGCGCATCTCAAACAAACCTATTATCTTGTAGTGTGTGATGCGCCACGATTTTCAAGTCTTGTAGTGTGTGCATGTTTAAGATTTGAGGGAAGATAATCTGCAAAGATTCTCCTTAATATGTGTGCACTGCAACCAGATTTCATAATCGGTTAGGATTTTAAAAATCCTGTAGTGTGAGCCAGGCTTAAAAGGTTAAAAAAAACAACAACAACAAAAAAAAAGTCATAAATTTTGTATATAATATTTAATTCCATGAGAATCCATAGATTACTCAAAATTTTGATTTGTGGCAATGTCAATTTCATATTTTGTGTTAAAAATGAAAAAAGACAATATAGGATACTATAATAATGATACTATTTGTAAATTAATTAACAAATGGGTTAACAAACAAACAAAATAATGAATGATTGCTTTTTATAACCTCCCTAGTCCCTAGTGAAAAACAAATATACCAAAATGTATTTGAAATACATTTATTTCATGCTAAGTATACTACAAATTTACATATTTATGTACTTAATAAAAATACCCTGAAATTGTGCTTTTAGTACACTAAACTGGTATACTTAAAGAATGCTAAATTGGAACAACTTATTTTGTACTTAATGCACTTTATTTGTGCAGAAGTAGTGCTGAAGTCCAACTAAAGATATATTGAAGTATATTTGATTGTGCTAAAGTGGAATTACTGCAAGAATACTTTAGGTACACTTTAAATATCTTGCTTTTTATATATATTATTCAAAGATTATACAGTCCTCATCATTAGTGATATTAAAACACATTTTAGGATTAATATTAAGAAATGTGTATCGTGTACAAGTGATACTCCAAATAAAGTTTAATTATAATTTTTATATCAGTAAGTCTTGACCGATATGTCAGTAAATATGTTAATAGATTTGAACTATACTTATTATGAAATCAATGTATTTTAAATGTAATGCTTTTTTACTAGGAGTGATAGTCCTCTTATAAACAGTTTACTACCAGTTGGACACACTAGAATAAGTTTTTCTCATGATCCAAACATTTGAATGGTTTTGGTCTCATTCCCTCAATGTCACAGATCGGCCAGGCTCCCCCATCAGACAATCACAACGATCTGCATCACCTGAATTCTAATCACGAGCACCTGCACCTCATCACCACAGTCATCTAACCACCTACTTAAGCACACTCCCCACTCACTCCAGTGTCCGATCTCGTACCGACTACATGGACCCAACTCTGGCAAGACTCTAAGCTGAGTATATGCAAGATTACTACTTACCTGTTATCCTTACCTCCTGTTTCTGCTCCTTGTGTTCTCCCCCTCCTTCAGAGCGTCCTCCTCTGTGGTCAGTGTGCTTCTGAAGATCTCCTCGTCAGTGTCGATCCCCGTATCTGTGAATTAAGGAAAGACTGTCAGTGATCATCATTCCCATCCATCGAATCATCCAGATACCAAGATACTCACCTGCTATCACTCTTGCACTGCACCCCGATCCAAACTGGTCAATAAACTGTTATATGATTTTACTTACCTCAGTGTCCCATCTGCATATGTTACACTCAAAAAGTAGTTAAAATCCACGCAAAAGCCATGAACAGAAAGATGAAATTTTGTGAGATCTTCTTTCTGCAAGGATTATAACTAAATAATCTGCAAAAGTTGCCAGCAAATAAAAATTTCCCATTGTATTAGTGCATAGGAAGTGAAAAATAAACATTTAAACCTTTGTGTAATCAAATTCTATTTTATTCATGTGCAGTCACATTTACCATTGTTCGACTAAATTTTGTAAATTAAATCCAGCAATTTTAAAAATCAGCAAGATCTGGAGTTTCATGCACCGTTGAAAAAGTTCCACATGCAGAATTCACTCATGTTCAAGTTGGTCTTGAGAATTTGCTGTGTTGACAACAGAAACCAATCTTCAGTGTAAGTAGTACTTTATGCATTGCTACACAATTAAAAATAGACATTAGACATTTTTGCCCACACATTTACGTTGTAAATATAGCTAAAAACAGGATACCTCCCTTTGACGAAACTAACAGATTTAATATGAGCCATTCTGACTGCTTTACATTCACACATACAAGTTTTGGGCCATGCATTTTAGGATTAAAAATTGTAAGTTCCAGTGCTTAGCTACTACTACTACTGTACATTTAAATACCCATTCAGGGGTCCTCCTAGGACTCTTTTCTACCCTTGTATACACCACAATCACTCCTCGTGTACCCGCTCACCCATGTGAAAGGCATCTTTAGAGATGTCCCCAAACTGCATCTTTGTTGACATGTTAACTTTAAGTCTGGGCGTCTTTGATCACAGGGATGGGATCTCAGAGGGGAGTGTGATTAAAAATGACATTTTCAATGCCCAAGGACCCAGGAAGCTGGGGGATTTTCCACACAGTGTGGAGTCGTAAGCTCATATACGAAATACACCAGCGATTCCAGCAAAGAGCCCTAACTGGGGAATAGGATATAGCATGGCAGAAAGCACTCAACCTCCCTCCAGCCCTTTTTGCTAATAGTTGTGAGCTTCACACTGGATGACTTTCAAAGCGACTTGTTCCACCCTTTCACATTAATGCTAGTTGGAATGCAAATGTTCAGGTTCTGTTCAGAGCCTCTAGTTTTATGGGTGCCGCGTCAGAGATGACAGGCCCGGGATATTGACAGCCGTGTTTAGCTCAATCCAGCCTAAAGTTTGGGATTAGACTTCATTGTGCCAGAAATAGGAAGGGCACTGCAGTAACTATAATCCATGATGAATGACTTATCTCACTGGGCTTGCTTTTTTTTTTTTTACCCTTCATGGATTACAGAATAGGTCCACTTCAAACTATTTCTCTCTTTAGAGGACATACTGCCAAGAAAGATTCTAGATTCAAACACGATGTTCGTATTTCTTTGATCAAAGGACTGTCAGCTATATTAAGACTGTGCCTTCAGATATGTGTCATGGTGAATAGATCCACAAATAAAAGGGCCTACTCATAACGGATACACAACACAAAACAATCTGACAAAGAAAAAATAAGAAGAGAGACCATTTGTAGGTGAGAGAAAGGTCATAATTTTACTTCTTCCAATGTTGAAGGTCAGGTCATGAAGAGACTCCTGCTGACCTCCTGACTTCTGACTCTTGGCTCTCAGCAGAAAGGAGAAGGAATGGAGAGGAAAGGTCAATGTGTGAATAAACATGCTGTTATTGATCATTTTTGCTTTTCAAATCCCAACAAGAGTTTTTTCATATTGAAAGATTCATGCCGTTTTCAGCTTTAAGATTTATTTTATTTTATTTTTTATTTTTTGTCCATACAGTGAAAATGAATGGGGTCAAATTGTATGTCAAAATATCTTTTTTCATGTTCAGAAAGGGCAGTTTCATTTAAAACTGGTTAATTTACATTCAAATGAATTGGACTTTATAATGCCACAAACATTTTTACATTTGAAGCAGGTCAGCAAAACACAGGTTTACTACATATGAATTGAACATTTTGTGTTGTAGGTACAAGTGTATATCATCAAAATGACATTTCTTTGAGAATAATCCAAGTCATTTCAAGCAGCATGTAAATTGTATTGAGGAGATTTATAAACAGCTTAGGAAGTAATTCCTTACACTGATTATTGCCAATAATCAGAGTATTGCTGTATACAGCAATACAGATCCACTATGACAATAAAACAATGATGTAATGTCTACACTGCATTGCAATTTGTTGGGGGGGGGGGAGGGTTGGGGGGGGGGGGGCTTGTTACTATAAAAAAGCTACATGATTTAAAAACAGCTGAGCTCTATTGTCAAAATTAAGGTTGCCAGCCATCCTGTATTGTCCCATATTTAAAGAAACAAAATTGTCTTCAACATAATCCATTTGGGACACAATTTGCCCTGTATTTTATCAAACAGCTTACAATGTCCTTTTCAGCTGAACCAGTTTAACATACAAGAGCCAATACTAATATTACAGATGGGAATGGAAAACAAATTGTGAAGGATAGATGTGAAACAGGGACACATTTCATCTGAGAGCCAAAACATTGCCTGTTGCTACATTGCACGGATGCTACACTTGACAGCAGAGGAAGGATCAAAGGAGGGCAGCTAATACTAGCTAACTTTAATCTGCTGGCATTTTGCTCTTTTGCTCCTACTGTTCATCAGAATGTTTTGTTTTGAGGGAACTATAAAGACAATCAGTCCACTTTCACTCAATTTTCACTGGATTTGTTGCAATGATAATTACAATGCCTAAAATACAAAGCATGTAAAGTTGCAGTGAGGTAGTTCAGCTCATGATGAAATATTTATGTACATTCTCTACAGTCTCCTGTGGTATAAGCTAAACTTATACGTGTGTAATGCTGTGACACTTTAGTATGACATTCAAATTTAATTTATTTTTTCAGATGCAACAGATGCAAGATGAAGATGTATTCTAGTAATCATCAAATCATAATCAAGCTATAGTCATATTTTGTCATATTGTCAATATGTCATTAAAAACACCAACAAACAAGCGAAATAACGTTTTTAACAAAGAAAACATTTTTTTTCCAACTATATGCAAGCATCTTATTCTGTAAATAGTGTGGACATGAGGAAAACTTTTGTAAAATTGTGTTTTATTTGGAATCGCATTGAATTATTTGTCACTAATATTGTTCATATAATTCATATATTGTAGATAACTCTCAAAAGCAATTTATTTTTATGTTATTGTGTTGTTTGTGCATGTTAAAAGTAGTTAATATTGCAAAAAGCTAATTTTGCAAATACCAATCTCAAATGATATATGTGGTATAAAGAAATTAAGAGTGCCTCCTGTGTTTTTGGAAAAGTGAAAGAATATGTCCCTTCTTTTCCTGTGCTGAGGCTGGCAAACAATTCATTCATAAGGGTTATGTTCCTAGTCATTTTGAAATTCTCCAACCACTCTTAATTGAGCTCCACAGTTAAAATACTAAATGACTAATGTATAATAACTGTTTTCTTTTTCTTCTCTAAACTTAAGCTAATCAAGCTAACTGTACTCCTCTGAATTTCAGTAATAACTTTCTCTGTCATAATAGCTCTTTACATATAACCCACTTACAGATGGTTTTGTTCCCTCTTTCTCACAGGTTAGACAGGGAATGGAGTCTTTTCTCCCTCTCTCTGGATTAAGTAGGTTGATTCCATGTGAACTTCTCTCCAAGTCAGTTCCCAGAGGTAGAGGAACCTCCTTACCAGCTGCTCTTCTTTTGCTGTTCTAATTCCCTTACAACTCTCTATCTTTCACCCTCTCTCGTACAGTTGTTTGTCTCCCCCCCCGAAACAGCAGCTCATTCTTCAATTGACAGAGCACAAGACATGTATTCAGATGACAAAGACCTCAATCATCTTCTTTTACCAACTTAATCACTTGTTTATTTCTTCAGTAGTCTCTTGTCATTCAAACTGGGCTTATAAATTAGCAGTACAGATCCAAACATATAATTAATACTATTCAAGTGAACAATCTCATTTCTGCTGTCATTAAGACTCTTGTCAACACACACCGATATCTCTGCAGATAATTAATATGAGGCCGTAGTCATATGACATGATATGAATAGTGTGCCACCACAACAAACTGACAGATAACTTCTTGTGGTGTAAGCCATAAAACAAATCTGAGCTCTTACAGTCGCATCATTGGTTTTGTTCTTTTTTCAACTTGGAGTAATGGGCTCATCCTACTGAAGCGTTAATTATGTATAATCGCATGTGATTTATTACAAACAAACACGGTGCCTTTTGTCAGGTTAGACAAACTACATCTACAATTACAGTGAGGTTTTATATTAAATGAACTCTATTTTGACTCGATTTTGCATTCTGTTTAAGAAATCAACATTTGACATGTCCTGTTAAACATTCTCTCGTGACTTAGAGACAATCGAAATTCTTTTGTTGTCTGTTGTTGTATTTTGTTCAAACAAAAATGAAAATTTTGTCATCATTTGCCCACCCTCAAGTCATTCTAAACTGGTGCAGAAGTTATCGAACAGTTTTAGTGACTTCTATTGTGTGGATACTAAGACTTTTCTCAAAATATCTTCTTTTTTTTTCACAAAAGACAGAAAGTCAAGTAAGTTTGGAATAACTTGAGAGTGAATAAATGATGACAGACTTTATGTTTGGGTGAAAAATCCCTTTAACATTCATGACCAAAGGCTCTTTTACACTACTACCTGTGTCAAACCAACTATCACACTAATTCAAGCGAACACATGCTGAACAAAACACAGATAAAGGGAGAAGGCACATGATATGGCTAAAACAGAGGTGTGAGAAACACATAAAAGAAACACTGGTCATTAATCTCTGTCTGTCCACTCTGGGGCCCTTTATGCATTTGTCAATTAAGAACACCTGTTATTCAGTCAAAAGACCAATTAGCTTGTTCATCAGTCAAAGTTAAAAATAGGTTAAGAAATCCTATTTTGCCACATTTTAACCTTTGTGGCAAGGTGATTAGACTCACAGATGTTTAAATAGATATTTTATCTTAATCAGACAGAGACATCTACCATATGCTGCTGTTTTTGTCTAGTTAAGAACAGTGTACACAATTTCAAACCAAACAAACACAGTAGTGAGCGAACAGCATTATCTGCATTTCCATACATTTTGCCTAATGATACCCACAATCAAAACAAACATATTTAATAGGAAACTTCTTCTATTAACACCCTTGAAAATAAAAAGAAGTGCACTAAAATGTACTTCAAATCTTAAAAGTATTTTTTGACATACTTGCAGATAATATATTAATAAACTAAAAATTAAGTTTACTTAAAGACAGTACATTTTCATGACTTGTGTTTTTAAACATACTTAAATACACTAGTTAAAAGGGAACTTTGTGATAATATCAAATCAAAAGTTTTACTATAAATTGTTGTTTTAATAAAATAAAATCTTTTGTTGTGGTTTAAAGTAGTACACTAATTTTGTAGCATACTACTAGCGTGTATGTACTGAAATGTACTAAATCACAGCTCAATCATTCAAAATGTGTAATTATAAATATAAAGTTTCAGTACAAATGACATTACAATATATTCTAGGTTACAATCATCATGCTTGTCAGTACAAGACAATCACTAAATTATATATAAAGATGTATTTAAGTCCTACTTAATGGGGTAAAAAGCACTATCAAGTTTGCTAATTGCATTTAATATAAATTTAAGCCATAATGCATTTTAGTTGCAATTAACACAAAGTGTCAGTGTGTGTAATTGAAATATTTTTTTTTTTTTTTTTTTTTTTACTAAATATACATGACATAATTCATTATTCAAAGGATTTAAAAATATGTTTTTCAGCTCAAACACACAATACCCAGCCCAAGTGTAATTTGATGAACATATTTACATGGTGAAGCCAAGCTACAATCATCCAAGTCCATTAGTCCAATCCCACAAAAAAGGGGGGAGGTTTGGGGGGAAATATGTGACTGATGTCGGACTTTCAGTCGGACTAAACCTTTGCATGACATTTTAAAAGGAATTATTGATTTAGTCCAAATGAAATCAGACTTTTAAAGTGCATGTACATGCACTGAATGCCACATAATTCTGCCACTTTACATTTCATTCCATAAAAATCAAATTTGTGGTTTTGGAGACAAAAATTACTATATAAATATGCTGCATGGCCTGAGATGAGGCTATTTTACAGCTGGCAAGCAAACATGTCATGGCTTCTGTGTGATATGTGTTTAGCGTGCTCTCCCAGGCTTAATGCCCTCAGTGCGCCCGATCCTTGGCAGGCAGACATGAATATAAAGGCAAACAGCATGGGCAAGTGTAGGTGAGATGTTTTATACTTTCTTTTTCTGTTCCAATTGCCTGCTGGGTAATGAAGTGCTGAGAGCGAGTGCATTGAAGACTCAGTATGGGAGCTTTCTTCTCCTGTTTGGCAATACTATCTGCGCTGCATTATCCAAGTCCAGCACGCAGGAGTCTTACAGCGCTTACGTCTTCTAATCCTCATTATTTTTCCTGCATGAGCTTCAACTCTACCTTTGCTTGTCCTCCTTTTCTTTCTGCCTCTTTCTTCTCTGCTATCGGAAGACTGATCTCTTTTTATGTCTTAATCTTTGGCTATTGGAAAACTTATGGCTTGTTATCTTCGATTAACAAACAGTGTGTCGTGTGATCTCTGCTCAAATGATCTCATTAGCTCTCTTTCATTTCACTTGTGAAGGTTTGCAAGAGAGGAGAGGAGGCAGCATCTATCTGAGGGGAGAGGAGATGAGAGTCTGTATGCGTCAAGGCCAAGATCAGCAGACTGTTAAAGAGATGGCATGCATTTCATACTAAATACGACATTGACAGTTATCTCGCTTTCTTTCGAATGCTGTGAACATTCTGCCATCTTGTCAGAGCTCCCCACTCCAGAGAGATTTGGTAATTTCTGTCTTTGAAAGTTTAGCACCTGCTCTTTGAGGTCTATGAGAAAAACAAGGATACAAGCAATTATTTTGCTGGGATTTCTAGCAGGTCCAACAAAGGCACTTGGAAGAGGGTTACCTCTGACATCGCTCAACCCCGTCTACCACATGCTGCACTAAAACAAGCTGCAGATATGGGCCTGCTCTGATGGGAAGATAAAACCTGTCAAGCTGAGGCTATGATTATAGCAATTTCACTGTCACCACTATCAACAAGAGTAAAACGTAGATGCTGCACTCACCTTGAAACACTGCTTAACACGTACATACACTTCAGCTTCCTCAAAGTAGGTGCTCTCCATTATGCCAGATACATTCACACTAAGCTAAAGCGAGAGTGTCAAACTTCATAGCTCCCTCAAGTGGTAAGGAGGGCAAGTGACATTGGAAAGATGTAGATTACACAATCGTTCAAAAGTTTGGGGTGGGTAAGATGTTTCAGTGTTTTTGAAAGAAGTCTTTAATGCTAATCTGGCATTTATTTGATTAAAAATACAGTAAAAACAGGAATATAGTGAATTATAAAACGGTTAGTTCCATTCCTCGATTCTGATTTGTCAGC
Organism: Tor tambroides; assembly: GCA_021397915.2. Taxonomy (NCBI): domain Eukaryota; kingdom Metazoa; phylum Chordata; class Actinopteri; order Cypriniformes; family Cyprinidae; genus Tor; species Tor tambroides. The sequence continues at coordinate 9,019 of JAFVLL020028989.1, read as the reverse complement.
AGCTGTGTTTTATTCACGATACAGCACGGCTATGACCGCTTCACCCAACCGTTCTGTGTATCACTGAGCAACACCCTTAGCAACATAAACAATCAATAGCATCAAAACAGTTTAATGTATTATGTATTTCGGCAGAATTGACTGTTTGCTATTTATTTATTTGAAGTATGAGTGACCCCTGCTGGCGTTATGTTGCATCTTTCATCTTTAATTTTGAGACTCCGCCCTTCCCCGTCTAAATACAAGCGCGGAGATGGATAATATTGGGGAGATGTGTTGATGTATGTGCGGCGCGCGGCGGAGTGAAAGACTACAGTTTCCGAAGTGAGGAGGGAATATTACTGAATTTATAATTTTTCTGTTTCAGGTATGATTCTGTATGACCATCAGTTTACACTGTAATGACGCTTGCAAATTCGCTCTGTGCCGCGAATCGGTCTGTTTTAAAACTAAAAGACAGAAAATAGACGTTTTCTCATGCTGAGAGATAAGCAGATGTATGTGTGTGAGAAAATATCATATATAGTGTTAAAAAAATAAATGACAGCGGATAAGAGCTCCTATTCTCTGTTTTTATTTAAGCTCCATTAGATGAGGCATGCTCGGAACATTCTCTTGCCGTTTACTGTGGCTGTCAGGAACTATTTTTTTAGCGGAAGGACAGCATTTAACGAACTTGCTTCAAAAAAGTAAAATTTCAATACATACATTTTGGGTTTTAATATTTTTATTGTGTGGTAACCGTTTTATAAAAGGTTACCACACTCCGCTTCGCGTCGTGCCTAACAACGCCCTTCAGCCGTGATTTATTCACGATACAGCACGGCCTCTTGTACCTTATTGCTTAAATATTATTTCAATTTAAAAGAACTGTTTTCTATTTTAATATAAAATATGCTGATTTTGTGCTCAGTTAACCTTTCTTAGTTTTATAAATGTTAAAAATTGTTGTGTTGCTTCATATTTTTGAGATGCTTTTTTAGGATTCTTTGCTGAATAAAAAAAACAATTTATGTGAAATTTGTACACTATAAATGAATCTTTTGATCAACCTTTTGATAAATTTAAATGCATAAATCTTAAACTGTTGAATGGAAGGGTATGAAAGATCCATTGCTACAGTGGATCTTCAAACTGTCTGACAATATTTTATTTAAAAAATGCATTTTATAATTTTATAATTAATATTTTAATTTTACAAGCAAAGAAAAGTTTTGCTAGTCTAAATATGATTGTAATAACATTTATTAAAAACATGATTTAAAATAAAGTGAATTAAGTGCTTTTTTTCAAAGACCATTTTGCCTTTTGCCATCATTTGCTCATTTGCTTAATTGGCGAATTTTACAGTAGAGCTGGAAAATAGTTGGTGTGGGTCTTGCAGTATAATGGTGTCCCAAAGTCATGTCAGAACGATTGTATTTACTAATTGAGTGCACATGAACGGCACCATCAAGTCATAATTATGAGTGGGAAACTTGTTACTCTCTCTAAGCTCTGACTTTCCGAGTTGGAAAGTGTCAATTAAATATTAATGTCTGAGGCAATTTGTTACTGATCATAATAAGTTTTAATTGTGACTGTTGGTGGTACAATTTAGTTTGAATGCATTCTGTGGACTATTGATGAAAAATAGTGATAACACTTGCCACATTACACATTTAGCTGGTTTATAAAGATACAGTCCAAACTATATTATTTCACAAGAAATACAAAATACACATATAGCATCACTTTCACTGCTTAGCTGCTTGCATTAATACAAAAAAATTCCTGGCTTTATTGGTACTTTATTGGCGTTATTGTAAAATTGTACAAAAAAAGCATCTGAAATTGTACAAAGACTTCTTTGTACTCCAACCAAAAACACCTGAGTACACATTGTAACTATGATTTTTAAACTCATAAGCAGAATGAGGCCTTGAATGCAGCATATGCCTGTGCTTACTTCTACAGCTTCCTGTGATGCGGTTAGGGTCACAAAGACCTTTCACGATCTTTGTTCTCTGACTTCCTTTCACGCTATCTGCAGCCTGCTCCCCATTTAACAGGTGCTGAGTTACCACGGGTTTCTACCTAAATGTTCGTCCTTTTCAACCTTTGTAATCGATTTCTCAGAGCAGCATTATGTTCTTTCCATCTGGGTCTTTCATAATAAAAAGCCATTCTGAAAGAGCCATAAGCGTTCAGAAAGTGTTCCAAAAATATTAATAAAAGCGTGTGAGCTACATAGAAATAAAGACGTGACAAAAAGCTTGTCACATAACCATACTTCAGACTGAATGACAAGTTTTTGAACGTTTCTCCGTCAGCATGTCCCGGTTATTGTTAGACAGTGATTTAAATGTTCCAGACAGTCACGACTGGGAATTATGGGGATGTTCCAGGAGGATACCCTGAGGTGTCAGCCATCAACCTCCTCCAGAGCCTCTCATATTTGCTTGTACTCACTTTGCGAAGCCTTTGTGGTTTCCAGTGTAAATAATAGAGTGACTGGTCCTCAGAGTAGCAAACAACTTATCCCTTATTTATTGTCTCTCATCAAAGAGCATCTATGTAACCTACAAAAGTAACATGGTCCTTTGTTTCAAAACTTGGAAAGCAACCAAATATAAAAATGATCTGACAACATATTTTCTCTCAGTTTGAGCGCTTTCCGTCTTTTCTTTGACGTGCGTGAGAGTGAGATGGTGTTTTGTTTACTGAAATGCCTTTTGATTAAAGTCTCAGCTTGATGTTTGCAGCGAGGGATGGAGCCATGAGTCATTGGGAAATAGCTTTCGTCGTGTTGAGAATGACACACTGAAAGGACTTGAATAATGAAGGCGTGTGCATGTGTATGGAAATCTCACACAAGAAGGTGATTTGGCTCACTGATGTACTCTCAGAGACGCACAAATGAGTGCAAGCCTACACGGCCATCTTTTAAAATATATGGAAGTGCTATTAGACCGCACGCACTCGTATCCCCACTATAAACATGCTCGTAACACACTTAGAGCCTTTTCAAATACTAATAGAGAGGTAGGCTGTCCGCACAGCCACACACTGTGGATTTGGCCACTTTAAAAATGTATCATTTATCTATCTCACCGCATGGCTATTTTACACGACCACTAGACAGTAATTGCAGACGCATCACGACAAACCCCTGAGCTTAATTGGCCACTTTTTCCTCTGAAAACATACATTCTTTTGAAGAGCAATTTGGAGTACATCAACAACACCCACCACATATCAACTGGAAGCAGAACATCTCAGGGCAGAGAGAAACCAGTAAATCTGAATGCCGTGAAAACGTAAGCTCCCCCAGTTAACATCCTTTCACAGTTAATTTTTAAGGACTCCTTTAAAAAGATCATCTGCTCTTGGTTGCGAGGACTGATATGGCTCGGTCTCCATTTTCTGCCTGACTGAGGCTCGCTCTGATGTTCTGCCTCAGGGCCTAGGTAGCCCTGCAGGGGCCCCACAGACGCTCTATACTGGCACTGCGGTTATTGAAAGCTGCTTGGACTATCCATGGATCTGTGAAAATAGGGGCACAGTGAGAGTGATACCAAAAAGAAGAACAAGAACATAAACAGTAGCGCCACCTGGGGAAAGAACAACACCTGAAAGTGGTCAGTAATATCCACTGGGTTTGGAGAACCCAAAGTTTGACACAAAAGGAACATGAAGACCAATTTAAAGAGGGCTCAGAACATGACCCAGAGGGACACCTCCGAGGAGAGATGAACCCATTTCGCGAATCATATTCCCTTATCGCAGCCTAGATCCCTCCTGAGCAGGCTGTCACAAAATTGATGTTTTGATGAGTCTATCATTAAAGCCCTTCCCCCTTTATCCCAGCCACACCTTCTCCTCTCACCTTAAACAAGCTTAATGTGCTTTTACAAATGGCTAATGGCTTCCGCTTCTCATCTCAGACGTAACACAACAGCCTGGGTCTGACCGGCCTGGATTACAATAACAGTATTAATATTTGAATCGCCCCGTTCTTCGTGGACAGCGCTGGCGCTTGAGCAGAACAAAAGGAAACAGCTGTAAGACACAATGTCGCTGAGAGACACTGCGCTAACTGCAGGTTAGCCTCATTTTCTCGGCACTATAAACTCCATTATGATAACAATGGGCTCTATGCTAATGCACTGTCCATGTCGTTTTATTGATGGCTGAAGAGTTAAGCAATGAGGGAGCCATTTTATCTGTGCCTCTGGCTGCAGGCTCAGCGAGCATGTGCCGAGGTTCGGAGATTGACATATCGGGGGGAGACCGGGTTGCGGGGGGCTGGAACGGCGAATGACAAAGGACTGGATTTGATTGGCAATTATATCTGAGCGCTGGCACAATGAGGCAGTGGACGTTCCATCTCTCCATTCTCTTTTAATCACATTGTGCACTCTCCTGACAATGAATTAATGTAGCGCTTTTCTCTCACCACTCCTCTTTTATCTCCACTTTTCTCCCTTTTCCTTTTTTTCCACAGGTGGCTTTAATAAAGGCTGCTAATAAAATTTAAAGCCTGGATCCCGAATTTCAAATAAGAGGCTGCTGGTGGAATGAAAGACGGCGAATGTATGCAGAAAGTTGGCAGAGATCAGCTCTGTCATTGAGAGAGGAGAGAGCAAGGATGTGATAAGCGCATGCTATCGGATGTCAGCGGGGGTCCTGAGGTAGACTTCTGAGCACACTGTTTATTAGCTGCCCTTCCCTTCCTTTGTGCTTGAGACTGATCGTGATCAAAAGCACTAGATGAATCCATGAATCACAGACATAAGCACTGAAAGGAAAACAATTTCATGTGAGAGTCTGAACATCTGAAAGCCTCAGCAGTCATTCTAAAGCAGAAAGCTGATAAGATTTCATCAAACAGAAATATGATATTTACCGGAGTACACGCAAGCAACTTTTGCCATGCAGTGAAAAGATTCAGTGACTTTCTTAATACAGAGGAACATAGGACATATAACGAAATCAAGTGGTTTTAATAAACCGTATTGCCTGTCCAAACAACCAGCTTCTGATCATATTTATTTAGTTATTTATTTTAAATTATCTGATAGAACAAATATTACTTCAATAAACAGTAACATTTTGGTCATTAGAAAAGAAACCTTATTTGATACAATTTCTTTATCATATCGTATCAAAAACAGAGTCATGTTTCTGACCAAGAATATCCATAACAGCTACCTAAATAGTCACAAACACAGCTGTTACGGAATGCAGGGAAATTCATTTATAAAACTGATTATTTATGTAAAAAATGATGCCATCTTTTGTTATCATCATACACAAAACAAAACAAAAATTTGCAAATACGATAAAATAATGAATAAAGTTATATAAATTAGAATAACAACGTTATGATAAAAAAGTTAAGATGTCAGCAGTTGATTGCAAAAGCAGGTGTGAAAAATGCTTAATTTTAAGATGTCAAACTGGCAAGTGGCAAGAAGTCAAACGTACTTAATGCAAAGCAGAGATTCATCACAGATGGAGATTTCACAAAACGGTTTAATTACTGTTACAGGAAGACATGAAAAAAGAAACCTTGAAACCACCTGAAATGTGACAAGTACATCATGATGTTTACTTGCACTACAAAACTATCAACGTTTTTGCATGTTTAATATGTTCAGATGCTTCAGCAGTTATCTGTGAACTCACATTCTCCTGTTTGAAATGACTGATATCTCTAATTAAAAATGTTCTAAATCTAAATTTAAAAAAGAGTCACTTTGAACTCTTTTCATAAGAACATACAGTGCCCTCCACTAATATTGGCACCCTTGGTAAATATGAGCAAAGGTGGCTGTGAAAATAAATCAGCATTGTTTATCCTTTTGATCTTTTGTTCAAAAAAAATTCACAAAATTCTAACCTATCATTGAAGTAAAACAATTGAAAGTGGGGGTAAAATCTCATTGTGAAATAAATGCTTTCTCTAGTTCATATTGGCCACAATTATTGGCACCCATTTATTGCAATGTCCTTTTCCCAAGATAGCAACCCTGAGTTTTATCCTGTAATGTCTGAAGAGTTTGGAGAACACCTGATAAGAGATCAGAGACCATTCCTTCATGCAGAATCTCTCCAGATCCTTCAGATTCACAGCTCCATGTTGGTGCTTCTCCTCTTTAGTTCACCTCACTCATTTTCTATAGGGTTCAGGTCAGAGGACTGGGACAGCCATGGCAAAAGCTTCATTTTGTGCTCAGTGACCCATTTTTGTGTTGATTTTGATGTTTGTTTTGGATTATTGTCCTGATGGAAGATCCAACCACAGCCCATTATAAGATTTCTAACAGAGGCAGTCAGCTTTAGATTTTTTATCTGTTGATATTTGAGAGAATCCATGATGCCATGCATCTGAACAAGATGTCCAGGACCTCCGGCAGAAAAACAGGCCAACAACATTAAAGATCCAGCAGTATATTTAACCGTGGGCATGGGGTACTTTTTATCCCTGTTTGTACTAAACCCATCTAGTGGGTTTGCTGCCAAAAAGCTCTTTTTTTAGTTTCATCTGACCATAGAAGCCAGTGTCATTTGAAGTTCCAGTCGTGTCTGACAACTGAATATGCTGGATTTTGTTTTTGGATGAGCAAGGAGAATTTTTCTTGAAACCCTCCTGAACAATATGTGGTGATGTAGGGGCTGTTTGATATATATATTTTTTAGGCTTTCTGACTCCAAGACTCAACTAATCTCTGCAATTCTCCAGCTGTGATCCTTGGAGAGTCTTTGGCCACTCAAACTCTCCTCCTCACCGTGCATTAGGACGATATAGACACACGTCCTCTTCCAGGCAGATTTGTATCTTTAGTTGATTGGAACATCTTAATTATTGCCCTGATGGTGGAAATGTGGATTTTCAATACTTTTGTCTTACAGCAACTTTCTATTTTGTGAAGCTCAACAATCTTGTTCTGCACATCAGAACTTTATTGTTTGGTTTTGCTCCTTGTGATGGATGATTAAGGGAATTTGGCCTTTGTTTTCTTTATATTTATAATCCTTTGGAACAGGAAGTCATAGCTGGACAATTTCATGCTCCTAGGCTCCCTGGTATGCTAAAAACAAAGTAAATATGAATGGGAATATACTTCAGAGATATTTTACTCATAAGAATTTCCAGTGATGCTAATAATTGGCCAACATGCATTGGAGAAAAACATTTATTTTATCATGAGATTTTCTCCCCACTTTCAGTTGTTTTACTTCAATGATAAGTTAGAATTTTGTGAATTTTTTGAATGGAAGATCAAAAGGATAAACAATGCAGATTTATTTTCAGAGCCACCTTTTCTCGGATTTACCAAGGGTGCCAATATTAGTGGAGCGCACTGTTAATATATCACCACTCCTGAAATACTCAAATGTTATAGACTAGAACTGAGTTATAATAATAATAATAATAATTTACAACTTGGATAAAAATATGAATTTGCATATTCTATTTCTATCTCTTAAAACAAACAAGAATTTATCAAAAATGAGGATTAAAAAAGTACCAAAGGTATAATAGATACAAGAAAACAATATTTTTAGGTTGTAACCACGAAAGTGTTTGAACAGCTACCAAAACTATCACAAAACTAAATATAAATAATTTTATAATTAAAATAATTAGTCCATACTGTAAGAATGATGTGCACTGAATGTAATGGCCAGGCCTCCTCTGGACATGACAGGGCTTCATTCCAGCAGTAATAAGAAATTCCACAAGAGCAGTGAGTTGTGTATGTTCAGTCTATGTTGATGAACTGGAAATCTTTGGAATTTTATTTAAATAAATGAATTTCAATTTGCACTTCTTGTGGTAGCTACCCAACAGAAACGTTTTATGTCATACAGCCTTAAATTAGAGCAGAAAAACTAAAAACTTGGATGGTCTAAAACACTTCAAGCATAATTACATTTAATCATATAAGATTTAATTGCTTCGGCAGCACTTGTGTAAGTACTAATTTAGTGTAATTGTGTGTTTGAGTAAAAACTCTTAAGCAAGTTGCAGTTTAACCAATATACAACATCTGTTTGGTTTTGGATTGATGGATAATTGATGCTGTATGCCAAAATACCTTGCACAAATGACCTCCTCTTACATAAACACTGAAATAATGCTGTTTTTGTGTTAAGTTTGAAAGTCAAAGAGACAATACTACAGGAAGTCAGAAGAAGGAATAGGCCTATGCTTAGAGAAGCATGTTGTGATGCACGCCAAGTATTTATATGATCTATTTGTGTAATTAAAAAGAAAATGAGATCCAATCATGATGCACATGAAAAAGAATGCACATTCATTTTAAAGTGCCCCTATTATGGGTAATGAACTGTTTATATTTTGGTTTTGGGAGTCCCCAACAACAGGTTGACATGCATGCAAGGTCAAAATAACACTTTCATTGTCTTATAATATGCATTTATTTTTACCTTTCTTGCTCAATGACTCCCAAACAATTCGCTCAACGATTAATTTTTCCAAACCCCTCCTTTGTGTGATGCTAATCTGCGGTGATTGGTCAGATTGATTTCATTTCCATTTTATCATGCCTGTAATGCTGGATAAAGCAGCATTTTTGAGCGCAGTGCTGATTTATGTACAGCCGCTACCGGGGAAACAGCTATTTTTACCGCTTTAAAGCAGCACCTAGTGGCAATGAATGTGTCACGAATTCAGCCTCTGTGGCTCCCTCCGATCACCACCAGAGGGAACATCACCTGAGTATTAACTCTCATTCGGACTCCATTTCCCATATTCCCCGTACCTGTGGTTGATTACACGCACAGGTGTTCCATATTAGCTCTGGCCTATTTAAGCTGGTCTCCCAGTCACCTCATTGCGAAGTCTTGTCTTGCTATGCGAACATTTCTGAGCATTTCTCCCGTGTATAACCTGGACTGTTTATTGGACTCTGATTCTCTGCCGCCTGCCTATTCTGACTCAACCTGCCTTGCTACCTGTTTACTCTGAATGTTTGCCGCCTGCCCTGATCCTCAGCCTGAACTCTGA
>JAFVLL020028988.1:0-26272 GCA_021397915.2 Tor tambroides | reverse complement strand
GTCAAAAGTCACTGTTTTAAAAGTCCAATGAGATATTCAGACTCCAGAATAGTTTGAGCTCCCTGACATTATTAGTGGACAAAGACATTCGTACACTCTGTTCTCTCCTCTTTCACCCTGAAACTCTGATGTACAATGTTACATGAACATCAAGCAGTGAGTTCAGTGCCCATCTGAACAACTCTTTCAAGCTTACAAGACACTAAAAGGGATAAATGTCAAAGCGACTGATGCCTTCTATCCCTGTGGCGCTGCCTCAGTGTTCCTATGGCAAGCAACACTGTGATTATGACCGAGGTTAATAGTACACTTCAGGTTTTTTGAGAGTTTGCAAGGCCACATCTGAACACAGCTGCAAGATGGAAGTGGCTAAATGTAAGTCTATGCTCTCTGTCTCAGTATTCACATGCACTTCCAGCACTCAGAAGTGTAACCAGTATTGTAAACAGTATTTGACAGCAATACAGTGAGGTTCACCATCTGAGAGTCAGCACGGCCTAGTCTTAGTCAGTGCTCCTGCACAATTTAATATGTTTCATTTGTGATTTGTTTTTGATTGGATTTGAAGGTTCTGTGTTGTTTTTACCCATTTCAACATGAGCCAAAGGGATTGTGTTTTAACTTGTGGTGATGCTCTACATTATTAGGATCTCATGAAACCTGCCAAGAACATGTCCTGGTCTTATTTCGCCCTAAATCAGAAAGAAAAAATTTTTTTTTTCTTTTTTTTTTGTGTTCTTAAAATTACAGTATGCAATATGAAAAAGATGAGCATCATAAAATATTTGACCTTAATTTGCGCTTATAAAATCATATAATGTATAGTTTGTATTATTATAATAAAGTCAAAATGCTGAGACAAACTTTTGAGAATAAAAATAAAAATACAATAAAAATATAAGAAGAAATGCTTAATTTTTTGGGAAAAAAAAAAAGTGGTCCAAATACAGGCTTCATTTTCTTTGTACTAAAACATGTTTTTCTGTTTGGTTTTGGGCTGTAGTTTTACCTGGACATGTTTCATGAGATTTTCCCATTGGTTTGAAACATCAGCTCCATGTTGAGGTGGGATGTGTGTGCTGAGCGTATGCTTATGAACGCATGATTTTTGGGGAATGTTTAGCCCATGAGTGCAAATGCTGGAAGTGAGAAACACTTGATCTTGATAGACAGAAAAGCTGTGTGTGCGCGTGTGTGTGTGTGTGTGTGTATGTGTGTGCGCACATGATTGGTAACAACTCTTTTAAAAGAAGGACTGTCAGTTTTTGCAGACAAGTATTATCTCCATAGCTGATTCAAGCACACACTGGAAACAGCTTTACGGAGATTTGTTCTGCAGAACTGTTTTTACTGTTTGTTTGTTTTTTCCTTAAGATAATCAATGTGTATTTAGAATACAACCTAAATATTTTTTAATGTACAGAATAGCTCAGCCACTAGGAAACACACCGTTGAGGTTTTTACTCTTGTGCACTATACTTTGGTTTGTGTTGTGAGTGTGGACGGAGCCAGTAACCCGCTGTGCAACACCTCAGTCTCATGTGATCTAGTTACATGCCAGTCAGCTGGAAGTAGAATTAATGAATGTAAAAGAAGAATCACCTTTCCTTCTCAACTGTTTTTGTATGAATTATACAATTGAATTAAAGCCCAGATTAATAGTGTTTTGTCTCTTTTTCTTTATAGATAGACAGACAGACAGATAGATATGAGAATTACAAACAAAAGCAAATCATTACAGTTATGAGGCTGCTCAGGAAATTGTGCTTAATTACTGACATGACAATAAAATACAGTCTTAGTAAATAGCAATCCTAAAAATATGGAGATTTTTTTTAATTAAAATTAATACATTTATTCAGCAAGGATGCATTAAATGTGTCAAAAGTGCAGTAAAAACTTGCATTGTGATAACAAAATTCAAACAAATGCAGTTCTTTTGAACTTTATTCAGCAAAACAGTTAAGCAGCATAAGTGTTTTCAGTATGTATGATAAGAAATATTTCCTTTGCACCAATTCAGCATATTAGAATTATTTCTGAAGGATAATTTGACACTGAAGACTGGAGTAAAGGCTGCTGAAAATTTAGCTTTGCCATCATAGGAATAAATTAAATATCAAAATAGAAAATTGTATTTTTTTTAGTGCAGCCTAGGCGTTTACGTAAAGTAAATATTTATTATGGGAATTTTAAAGAGCAAAAAGATGCACGAACTCAGTTTGTGACATGTCGCTTTCATTCGCAAGTGCGCCTCCGAGTCACTAGATGGCGGTAAAGAGCATCTTAACACGCCTCGAACAAAACAATGACTTCCTCTTCCGCCAGATTTTCAACATGCAGATGAAATAGATAGCAGAGAAAGCGCTGTTCAGTTTTCCCTACTTCTTATTTTATACATATACACTTGGATTCTCATCATCAAATAAAGGACATTAAGTAAACTCCAGTACACATTTCTCCTATATATCGGTAAGTTAAGTGAAAGAGTGTATAGTTGTAGTGGCGGAAAGTGGTGTGGTCTGTGTTGAATTGTTGAACTGTATCCTTTACTCTATTTGTTTATCAATCATAGTTTATAGTTTACAGTGTGTTTGATGGACAGTTTTTATGTCTCCATTCTTAACACTTCGCTGAAGTTTTCTATAAAAATATCAGTTTAACGTTACCTGACAAGCTTTTCTCATTGTGCATCCTTTGGCTGTGTCTCAAAACCCGGAGCGCTTTCTACACAGCCAGCATTAGACTCACATTAGACTGTTTCCCTCTGCCAGGATCAAGATGCCAGGACTCAGCTGTAGATTCTACCAGCACAGGTTTCCAGAGGTGGAAGATGTGGTGATGGTCAATGTCAGATCGATAGCAGAGATGGGCGCCTATGTGAGTCTGCTGGAGTACAACAACATCGAGGGGATGATCCTCCTCAGCGAGCTCTCCAGACGACGAATCCGATCCATCAACAAACTCATCCGGATCGGGCGCAACGAATGTGTGGTGGTGATTCGTGTGGATAAAGAAAAAGGCAGGACTGTGTTTGAGACTTACGTTTCTAGCTTTTTTCTCGATCCGTTCCTCCTTTTAACCCGTGATATCCATATTTCCACAGGCTACATTGATTTATCCAAAAGAAGAGTATCGCCTGAAGAGGCCGTTAAATGTGAAGACAAGTTCACAAAATCTAAAACGGTATGACTTGTCTGTTTAATACACTGACCAGCTGATGATCACACATCAAAATCCATACATATTTCATCTTGACTTCAGTTGTCAAATTAGTATGTAAGAGTAAGTAGCTAAACATTTAAAATTTGACAGCTGTGTTATAATAGAAATGTGAAACGACTTACGGTAATGCTATTTTCAGCATATTAGGCATAAATTAATGTGTGCATATTGTGAATGAATTTAATGAACCTGTTTACACCTTCCTTATAATTTTTCAGTAAATTATCATCAGACCTACATTAGAACATGGTAAAATGTGTGTCTGTTAATATTATTTAAAGGGGATCTGAGCTAATATGAACTACAATGAACAGTTGTATTTTTCTTAACTAATGTAAAGAAGGATTAATAGGCTTATATACTGTAACATATGTATTGCTCATTGTTTATGCATTTGCCTAATTGGCCCTTATTGAGAGGTGTTACTAATTTTTTTTTATTTTAAACCCAAATGCCATTTTTCATGACTGTTTTTGCCTTTTTTCAATGACAGATGAAAAGATTTTAACGCTATTTTAAAGGTTTTAAAGCTATTTCTATCCTATTTTTGCCCTCCAGTCAATCCCACTTAGAAAGCTCAGTTCGGCCTCACTATTTCTAAAACCCTGTATATGCTCATGGTCTCATAGATTGTCGATAGTTGATAGTTGTATATGTATGTTGTTATAGGTTTACAGCATTTTGAGGCATGTAGCTGAAGTCCTAGAGTACACCAAAGATGAGCAGCTAGAGAGTCTGTACCAGAGAACCGCCTGGGTGTTCGATGAGAAGTACAAGCGGCCTGGATACGGTGCCTATGACATCTTTAAGCAGGTTGTGTCGTAAGTATGCATTCTTCAATCAAGTATTGACTATGAAATGACTTGTGACTCAAATGACTAAAATGTTTTTATATCACAATTGCGTAAATTGCATTCTGGGCAGAGACCCGTCCATTTTAGATGGTCTGGATTTGACGGAGGAGGAAAGGACCGTTCTGATTGATAACATCAACAGACGACTCACTCCACAGGCTGTTAAAATAAGAGCGGACATTGAGGTGGCCTGCTATGGCTATGAGGGCATCGATGCAGTAAAAGAATCTTTGAGGGCTGGACTGAAGTGTTCAACAGAGTGTATGCCAATCAAGGTAAGAACCCAATTTTTATAAATTTACTCAAAGCATTAAAAATGCAATTCATACACACAGTAACTTGAATACACTTTGATGAACGTGTTTTTTTGTTTGTTTTTTTAAATCCTGAATTAAAAAGCCTTTTAAATGATTAAAGGCTCATTAAAAGAATTCAGTTCTTGAAAAGAAAACCTTAAGTGGCATAAAATGTATTAAAGTGAGGCAGTTATTTATTTAAAAAATATATATATATATTTTTAGTAACTGAAAATGTTTGTCAGTTACGTGTTCAAGGTTAAAAAGACTTCAAATAAATAAAAAATCAAATAATTTGACAGCTGTTGAAATACAAGGTTGTAAAATGACATGTGCAACTCCCCAAAAATGTAATGATATATTTATAAATGAATTGTACAATTTTTAAACTAATTTTAAAATGTCAAATTATTAAAAGCAATTAAAATGATTGAAATTTAATTAAACTTTTAAAATAATTTAGATTCATACTAAACAAAAGATTAGAGAATCTGTTTTATTACAATTTTACTTTACTTTAAATAAATTAAAAAATACAAATTTGTGAACCTTTTAAAAATTTAAGAACTGAACCTTGAAAGTATAGTTAAAAACATTTTAAAAAAAACCCATTAAGATGTGTGTGCTTGCATGTCTTTAAGATGCAAGGAAGTATGTAGCTACTTTTTATTTGTTACACCACACAACATTTTTAGAATGATTAAATATGAACTTATTAAATATGAAAATGGTTCCCAAAAACTTTTTCTTAAAACAAATGAAACCATCTAGTAGTCTCTTCAGACTGAAGGTCTGGAATCCATGGCAGCTTTCATTGGCCAAGGCCCGCCCATGAGGCCGTTTGACCGACATGTCAAACAACCAATCACAGTTCGTTTCGTTCAGCATCACGTTTCAGGGCTCACTATTTCATTGCTTTTGTTGCAGATCAACTTGATTGCCCCCCCGCGCTATGTTATGACCACAACCACGCTAGAGCGCACAGAGGGCCTTTCTGTGCTCAATCAGGCCATGGCTGTCATTAAAGAGAAGATCGAAGAGAAGAGAGGCGTCTTCAACATTCAGATGGAGGTGAGAAATGATCATGATTTCCCATTTTTCTGGCATGGAGACATTGCGAACTGAAATTTCAGTTCAGTATGTTGCTATAAATCTTGTTGTATTGAATAGCATTGACCTTGTTTGATATCCCTGTAGCCAAAAGTGGTAACGGACACAGATGAGACAGAACTGGCTCGACAGTTAGAGCGGCTGGAGAGAGAGAATGCAGAGGTGGATGGAGACGATGATGCAGAGGAGATGGAGGCCAAGACTGATGACTAGCTTAAAGAAACACAATAAACCAGCATTGCCATAATCGTTCAGGAGACTTGAGAGTTACAGTCAATTGTTTATCATACCACACAGACTGAAAAGCACTGCTTCCATAATACCAAGCAGATTATGGGTGAACTGTGGCAGGCAGTGAAAGTGGAGCGTACATTCGTGGACGTTTGCTTATCAGATGAGTTGTGGGAGGAATGCCTTCCATGAACACTAGAGTTTGGGGAGTATTAATAATACAGATACCATTTCAACAGTGTAGTTGTTTTAAGTGACCTTCTGTTTGCAGCCTCATTCAAGAAAGATGCAGTTTGTGGTGAAGACTTTTCTGTATCAGAGTTTACTACTCTTTATCAAAGTCCTCTCTTGTGGATGCAGAACTAATAAAAACAAGCTTTTTTTTTCCCAAAGCATTTGTCATGTATTTTTGTATTTATTTTATTTTTTGCTGCCTGTTTTGTGTAAGATGTTAGATATGTTATGGAATCTAACCACCTTCTCTAAATTATTAGTATTTTCGCAGATACACTACAGTTCAAAATTTTGGGGTCAGTGATGTATTAAATTTATCAGAAGTGACAGCAATGACTTGTTACAAAAGATTTATGTTTCAAATAAATGACTTTTATATTCTTTATATATTATACTATATTCAAAGAGTCCTGAAAAAATCAGCTTTGCCATTACAAGCATATATTATATTTTAAAATATTGTCACCTTGGAATTAGAAGGTTCTATCTGACATTTGATAAAATTGAGTTATTCACATATTCTGTGACCACATTTTCATTGTGAATTTTTTATTTTATTTTTTTTAATGTGTACATTTTGGGAAAAAACTAGAAAAGGTCCTACCTACAAAGTGTATGGAATGTGAAAAACTGAAGCTCAATATCTCAAAACAGCTCTGAATGCAGATAGAACCATACAATTCTAAAATGTTTTTAAAAAAATTTATATCTCACATTAGTATTTTTAGTGTATTTTTGATCTAATAAATGCAGGCTAGCATAAGAGACTGATCCCAAACTTCATATTAAATAATATGAGGAAATCTGTTTTTGTGCAGTTATGCCAATTATAGCCTCTAAAAGTTTATATTTATCCATGCTATTACCCATGGCTACTATGGTATTGCCACAACTAAAATAAAGCAGTTACTAAGCTCAAAACAGTTTGCCATGGTAACTATAGTTTTCATCTAAACACTTGTTTATTGTTACTGGGATCTCACAATTACAGATAATTTCAGATTTATTTTTTTTTTATAGAGATATTATATTTTATTAAATAGTAAAAATGGTGATAAATCTGTGGCCCGTAATCCTAGTAATAATTTCTTCCATAACATTGTAAAACACACGTCAAGAAGAGGAAATATTAGTGTGATTTGGTTGTAACAATGTTGTTAAATGTATGTTACTCAAGAACGACTAGTTTGCATTAGCCATTTACTATAATACCGGTTTATTCACTGGTTAATGTTCTACTACAGAGCAAAGTGGCATGTCTCAACAACAGCAAAAAGTGGAAACAGCTTTTTAAATGTAGCAATGTATCAAATGTAAATGTATCAAATATCACATCAAAAAAAAAAAAAGAAGTGCCGTTCTACACGCAATGTGTAATTCAGTCTCCCATAGAAAGATGGCGCTGTTGTATCACAGTTTGGTTTGTAGGCCCTTTAACGCTCATTTGTAAAATTACACTGTTTTATTCAGGTCGTCAGCATTATTAAACAAGCATTTTGCTTGTGTTTTTGTGAGGATATTGTTAGACGACAGTGTACCACCATCAAGCAGCTGCAAGTGTGTAAGATTCCACATGTATCATAACTCAGGTCAGTCTGAATGATTGAGTTATTTTTGTTGAGCATTTGTAGGGCATTATGTTCAGTGTTGGGGGTAACGCATTACAAGTAACGAGTTACGTTATCAGATTACTTTTTTCAAGTAACTAGTAAAGTAACGCATTACTTTTTAATTTACAAGAAAATATGTTACTTTTTCAAAAAAGTAACGCCAGTTACTTTGTTTTCCCATTTATTGACTGACAAGTCTCCTGTCCCCATATTGAGAAAACGGAAGTGTTCATTGTGTGAACATGATCTTACTGTAGTTCTAGACTAAATGTGAACATGCATTAATTCACCTCACTCTCAAAAAAACACAAAAAACAGATTCAGTGTTCATCAGAATAAATTAAAACAGTGAAATGCAAAGTCAGAATATGACGCAAACCTGCAATAATTAAATGTTACATAAAACAAATGTATCTCCCATTTTATTAACCAATGTCTTTGCTGCTGACCATTGATGATCCAGTTCAACCATACTAATAAGCAAAAATGATTTTAGATAAACTAACAGTTGTGCTTCATTGTTTTTTTATTGCTGAAAAGTGTTGAACCTTCTTCTCCTGTACAGCTGTGAATTTACTTTTCCTTCAGGCTGAGGCTTATTCATTACCCTTTTTGGTGTGTAAGGGCTTTTACATTTGCTATAAATAAAACTTTTTATATTAATAACAAACAATCAAGCCCTGCTCATATTTAAAAAGTAACGAAAAAGTAAGTAACGCATTACTTCCCATAAAAAGTAACTAAGTAACGTAATTAGTTACTTTTTAGGAAGTAACACAATATTGTAATGCATTACTTTTATATGTAACTTTCCCCAACACTGATTATGTTTATGCATACATACACTGGTTTAATGCATTTGCAATAAATAAGGTCTCAGGAGTCCTATGTCCACACCTACATTGTATTAGTGCAGGTGTGCACAGGTTTGTCTGGCTAAATGAGACACTGGACCCTGAAAGCAGCCGGTTTGTGTTCACATGAGAATACTTATGGCAGGAAGCCTGGACTCAGCTACTGTTCAGAGCGCTAAGACAAAGGCATTTTATGATTCTTTAAGTGTAGCCATTCATTCAACTTGTCTGTTTCCATACAGGTGTGTTGTATATTTTCAGGTGCTTTATATGTGTGCTCTTTCTTTCAAGAACTTTTGAAAGCATCTTAATTCATCATTTTAGTTTCACATTTAGTCTAGAATTTTGTATTGTGTTTTGTTTGTATAAGTATAACGGGATCTAAAGGTTTTAAGATAATGAAAAAGATTAATCCAGTCAAATGTGTCTACACTTTTTTTTTAGGGTAGTACATTAGGAATCTGAAGTTGAAAGAAATGAACAGGACTGCTAATTGATAAGATGGTTTTATTTCTCTCATATTATCTCATATTTTCATCTGGCCTAATGACTAAATTTCCAATGCCATTGCAGGACTCTGAACTCTCACGTCTGCATTTCTATCATCTCTGGAAGTGGTATTATGTTATGTGGTTGAAGAAGTTCAGGTAAGAAACCATGGGGGAACTTTGACTTAAAAGTTATTATAAGTAACAGCATCATTATATTAACTACACCGTTTTAAAGTTTGGGGCAGTAAGGTTTTTTTTTTTTTTAAATAACATTTTTATTTATCAAATATACATTAAATTAATCAAAAGTGGCATTTATAATGTTACAAAAGCTGTTTCTATATTCATTAAAGAGTCGTGAAAAAAAAAAAAATCCTGGTTTCCACAAAAATATTAAGCAGCACAACTGTTTTCAACGTTGATAATAATATGAAATGTTAATGAATGATTTCTGAAGGATCATGTGACACTGAAAACTGGAGTAAGAATGCTAAAATTCAGCTTTTCATCACAAAAATTAATTACATCCTAAAATATATTTAAAATGGCAAACATTTCCTTTAAATTGTAATAATATTTCACAGTATTACTGTTTTTACTGTATTGTTTTCCATCAAACAAATGCAGTCTTGGTGAGGACACTTTTTTCAAAATCTTGAAATAAACCCCAAACTTTGAATGGTGGTGTATATTTCTATGAGTTTTATGAGAGCCTTTCTCTTTTAATTATCTTATATTTTTGTATCTGCTTTGTGCTGAGCACTGATGAAAATCTAAAAGTGAAACTTTACTTTAAACTTTCTACTTTAATTTCTCATGTACTTTAATTAGTGTCAGACAGTCACCAAAAAAGTTCACACCCGATTTGTTCACATTTTTATTTTTAGAAAATGTGAAAAGAATGAAAACGTAGCTATTTAGTGAAGTCTGTTTGAAATAAACTTGAGAGATTGTTCCCAACTCCTAATTTTGAAACTCTACATGCGTCGCACCTGTTCATTTAATTGTAAGAAATCAATCTCTTGTTGCAAAATCGAGTTAGCTCCCCATCACTGCACACTCAGTCAGGTTAACATGATTAACTGCTAATGAGGGGTTATTTCTGTCACTGCTGCGTCAAAGGCTGCGTAAAGTGAGGGAGAGAGAGCACCTGTAATTAAGAGCCATTTGCTTATCGTCTTGGAAAAATAATCCCTTCATTATCACCTTTAATATTAATTAGCCATCAGTTTTCCTCCGTTTTATAAGATTACGCACTTCTCAGGATAAAATATTGTTTTTGGGTAATCTCGTATTTTTAATGTGGATTCTGCCTCATGTGGCTATGTTACAGGGTTCATATTGATTTTACTCATTTTTTAAGGAATTATCTTCTTTTGAGATGGCTTTGGATAATATAAAGCATAAATATGACACAAAGTAATGTTTCCTGTTCATGGGATGTTTGCATTTCACAAGTCTACCAAGTGAGGGAACCAAAGTATCAGTAACCATGATATTTCCTTAGCATATTTATACTGATAGAGCCTCTCAAATCAATAACAATATACACACATGTAACTTTTAAGCAAATAAATAATACCAAAGTATCCAGATCTACACTGCACAAATTAATACACTTGCTGAGAAAGTAGATGTTCAGTTTCAGAAGATCCTTGGCTACAAAATGATGAACTAAGCTCTTGACATGAAACAAGTTTTCCATCCTTTTGTTTGACTATCATACTGTGTGGAAAAAAAACAAGCAAAGAAAGTTTTTGTTCTTCCCTGTCTGATGATTTGTAAGAGAAATACTAAATCTTGTTATATTTCAGTTCTTTTAAATTAATGTTTTATAGTAGAGATTTTATACTTTAAATCTTAATATTTGACATTATAAATAAAAACTAAATTACATTTTAAGTCATAATAAATATTACCATTACATTTCTGCCAGGTTGCCAGAACAAATAATTCATTTCAACTTGTTTGCCTAATATTTACCATGATCTCTGTGTTGAAAGTTTGTCTTAGGAGCCTAATCTGTTTAATATACTGTATAATATTGTCAAATATTGTATTTAATCTAATGTATAATTTTGCGAAATCATGACTGATATATCATGACTAGATGTATAAAACTGGGTGGCCATAGTTCAAATAAGAACTTTACTATTTTTCTAAAGTAAATATCAAAAAAACAAAACAATATTTAGTAGATTGTGTTCATTTCTGCAGTTGCCCTTCGTTGTGGGAAAATTCATTCTCTTTGTTTAGCAAAATAGTGGTGAATCAATTAAAAAGTCTCTTTTTAAAGAAGACTTGGCAGATCATTTCTGAAGTGAAAAAAGTTTTTTAAAAAGTGAAACTCAAAACAGTTATAGATGTTTAAGCTTATTATGAAAAATTCACAAAAATACTATTTTCAAATTTTACTTAAAATATATTATCCCAAACATGATTTACTTGAAAATTGTCAAAATTAAAACCATAAAATTAAACAAGTTGTGTTCCAAATTTGAGGTTGATATTTCAAAAAGTGAGCTTTCAGTAAGATTTTGTTTGGGCGCAGTACCAAAGGTTTCCACTAGATGAAATTCATTTCTCATTCGTTTCCAATGTGGTCATTTTTGATTTTTATTTATTTATTTATTTATTTTTTTTTTCAGGACTGTTTAACCTTTTTAGTTATTCAGTGTTTTGTGTGTGTATGTGTGTGTGTGTGTGTGTGTGTGTGTGTTCACATAGCAAGTGCCAAAACTTTACCACGTTTCATACTGTTCTGGTGAAGTTATAAAAAAAAAATCTAAAAAACCAAAATGAAAAATGATCAAAAAGAGGGTTACAAGAACCCTTGTAGATTTACGTTCCCCCATAGTACAAACAAAACCTTTGGCTGCCTCACAGAACCACTTTTATAAATGCATTGAACACGACCAATATGTCCAGCAAGGCCTCAACAGTCTCTTTGCCACCTTCATTCATACCTGTGTGAAGCATAGATCACTGTGGGTTTGTCTATGATTGGATTGCTTGGATGAGGGCATGTTGCAGCTGGGTTGTCTACACAGGGGAGTAAGGTTAATTAGGAGAAGATGATGAGATTGATGATGGATTGAGGTCTATAGTGCAATGTAGATGCATTCGGGCCTACAGATGACACAACACATTCCCCTGACCTGCCCCATCAGCCTTCAGCTTACGCAAGCAAACGTGCTGCCGGCGCTAATGCTGTTGGCCCGAATCAGCGGCACTAAACCTCAATCCAGGTTTGAGTCATTGTGCTCATGTTGCTTATAGTTGAGCGTTCCAAATGTAGCTTTCACTCACTTGTTTGTACAAAGCTGCCAACACATCAAGCCCTCTTGTATGTTATCTACAACAGCTGCAGCTAGATTACATTCATTATGAAGAGGAACTGTCACGTCCGTCAATAGTAAAGGTCCGCTTCCAGGACCCCGGCGCTCATGCGCTGCTGATGCCTGGAGTGTTTCACCTGAGTTTATGAGCTTTCTCAGCTGCGCTCATGACATTTCTATTAGACTCGTAGGTGTTTCAGGTTAGAAATGTTTCAGGCGTATCCATATAAATCAATGGACACACCCTGGGACTAGAGCCTGGGTGAGGAATTTATTGCACATGCTATAGTGCTGGATCTTTTCTAAGAAGAAAAATAATCAGTGTGAGCTCATCTTTATCTTTGAGCCTTCACACTTGTGAACTGAGCCTCTGCTAAGCCCCGCCTTCACTTCATACTGACCAATCCAATGGCTACTGCCGTTCTGCAATTTTCGAGCTTTCCCTGCAAAAAAAAAACAAAACAAACTCTAAACTAGCTGGTCTGTTCATTGGTTTTCTTTCACTTAGCCAAGCTGAAAGACCAGCTAAGACCAGTTCAAGCTGGTTTAAACAGGTTCTATTAATAGAGCATTTGCTCTCTTTTTTCATAGTTTTGAACACAATTTTTTGGAATTATCAAAAAATATGTCATCATGTTGTTAGGTAATTTAGAAAAGGTACCTAGAGAAAATACAAGTGGTTCTTTTCCTTTTCTCTTTAAACAAGTCTTGAGAAGTTCATGTTGTAGGCTAAACTACATTATGTGTTGCCTTCCATTCCTAAACGTATATGTAGAACATTATCTCATACATTTGATCCAAAGTCAATTAATGTTACTTATTTAATTCTATGTTATGATTCAGGTCATCGTAGTGTGATAGTAACTAAAGTGTTCGCAGTACCATTTTTTTTTTTTTTTTCAAAATAAATTTCACTTGAATGTATCATTCACAATACAGGAAATAACATCTGTCGATGCTTCCGTTTTATTGCAACTTCAACAAGCTCTTCAAAGAAAAGCAGCAGATAAAAATGCTTTGCAAAACCACAAATCAATCAAGTCAGTGTTGCCAAGTCTGTGGTTTTACCACGGAACTGGGCTTCTCTTACGCTGTTGCCGCAGGTTGTTTTTAGTCCGCCGGGTTAACACCATCCTCCCAGAACACAATTTTCTTGGGGACCCCCGACAGAGGAAAAAAGACGATTGGGCTAGTTTTGAGTTGAGCTGGTTTTGTTTCGCAGACCTGGCAACCCTGACTCCAGCTCATGTAAGAATTGGGATGTTCTGTGAAGCTGGTCTGCATTAACAACAGTAACCAGCAGAGCTTAGCAAAGGGTTAATTGTCGCTGTTTGGCTTTATCAACTACATCAACTAAAAGCGTCACTTGATCTAAATGGTTCCTTCGAAGCAGAAAGGCTGTTTCTCTTTAAAGCAATCAATATTTCTCTGGTGTGATATTTCCTTTTTTGTATCATAGCTTTGATGAACTGCTTCATATCAAATAATGTACCGCTGCTGGATTTTTGCGTGGCACAGCGAGCGTCCCGAGCAATAAAACAGCGCAAGCTTTCACGAAACATGTCAAACGGGCTCCCATAACCCTCAGCCGCGCACCTGTGTTGATGTTGCTTCATTTCTCTGATGATGTGTGGCAATAATCAGAGGAGATCCTGAGCACAGATATGTTCTCTCTTGGCTATTGAGCCATCCACTGCTTCCAGCCATGCACCTGTACCCCTCCTCGCTCCTGCAGCAGCGTGCCGTGTTTTGCTTGGCATTTCTCATTAAAATCTTGCTCAGCTTGACACCGTGGTTTCCTAAGTGAGGCTTTCACAAAGAATCTGTCAGTACAAACACCCGACAGCTTGTTAATAACAGATTTCCACCACAACAATACGCCGCTGTTGTCGGCGCTCGGGTCAGACTCGATCTAAGAGACAGAGCAATAAAGTCACGGCTCTCGGAGATCAACATTTATTCCGCACATTTGTGCCTAACTGGACATAAGGTGGATAAGGTCAGACTGACTTTGGAAGACAGCGCGTGCCAGCGCGATCTGGACCGGATCGCGCTAACATGACCTCGATGTTCAAAAACACATTGAATTTATTACGTTTTTGGAACTTGATTTTCTAACGGCCTATTTTGGGGCGGCGTGACATACTGCTCTGAGCCATAAGTAGAGTCTATCCTCTTTAGCATAGGATTTAATGATGCTTGAATGTGCACTCTCTTACATGTGTGGCCCCTGCCACCAGAAAAGTTTTTGAGGGGCAAGTTAACAGACCGTGAAAAGGCGGCACAGATGGCAACATCCTAGGTGGTAATTATCCAGCACCTCCTCTAGAAAAAAGGCAAGAAAGTAGAAAGTAAAAACACAAGATGCGTGTTGCCATCAGGTCAGACTCTGACACCTCTTGCAAGTCAAATCAAATCAACGGGGCCCTGTGGGGACAGAGGCGGGACTGATGTCACAGGTCACATCGTCCAATAAGAGGATGATTTCTAGCTTCACTGCTTTGCATGCTTGAGAGGAATCGGCATTCGATACCAAGTTTTTTCCCTAGTTTTATGTATTCGATGAGCTGGGTAAGCCGACCATAATAGGAGCATTTATGCAACATTAAAGCTGTTGTGAAGAGCTTAAACGTTTATTTTGGTGCAGATCTATTAAAATTAGAGGTGACGGTTCACTTGAATCCTGTTTGATTTTTGGGGTGGGGGGATTCGATGCACTACAAGGTGATGGCTGTTCCGATGTACAAGCGCCCATGCAAAAATATGTAAATGCTGCCCATATTAGAATCTTTGTCTGGTTGTCATTCTCACATGGGGCACATCAAAGCCATATGACCTGATTTTGCACCTGCTGTTTAATTAAATTTACAAGACAGACACACTCTCCACTCCTGGTGATATACAAATCAGTTTTTATTACCCCGGCCCTGTAATTTACAAGGCAATTGACTGCTGTGTGGAGATGGTGCCTGCCAAAATGGTCCCTCAGAAAAGATATAGAAACTCTCGACACTGCTTCAGTTCTGCTTCTTACGAGGAAGCTTGAGCGGCGTAGATAATGAACTGTAGGGATATATCTGCCTTGCTGGAGAGGGATATATCTGCCTTACTTTAGAGATATAGACTTTTCATGTAATGATGCAATATTCTTGGCACTAACAAAAAAAAAGAGGTATGGTTTTTTTTCTGAAAATGTACTTTGGTTTTATCGTAGTTGAACTGATTCTGCTAGTTGCACTGATTTTTTTGAAGTATCTTAGGGTTCCACATACTCTAAATACGAGTGTATTCATTTAGCACCATGGTATATTGTAAATTCATACATTGACTTGAATACCTCTTCCATAATGAGCATGTTTTTAATTTCCGAATTAAAAAATAAGGTTTTAAGTTGAACTATGATATTTTTACTCCTCAAAAATATCATAGTTCAACTTAAAACCTTATTACATAAAAAGAAAACCTGTAGTTTGGCATAATGTTTTATTATTTCTTGTAAAAATATATCTGCCAAATCAAAGCCATGTGGTGCAACTAACATGCAGAACAAAACAATACAGGAAATGATATCATAGTGAGGAGCCCTGCAGACCCTCATGACTGTGGGTGGGTCAATATCAGTAAGTATATATGAAGAGTTCAGATGCATCTAAATGCCATTTGAAATTTTCTTCTAAAATGAGCATTTTTATCAGGCTACTATGTGTACTATGTGTTCTTATTTTTATTCTTAATGTGTGTTCAAGGTGTGAGGAAAATGTTATTAAACTTTTTATTGATGTTATTAATGAGTTATTAACTTCATATTATTTCTTAAAAATGAAATACCATTAAAAAAATGCAATATTTTCAAATTCAGGTAAAACAGAATACCTTTCCAAGAACGTGGCAAATGTTTTAAACTTTTTTTTTTTGCTCATATTTGTCATTGATCATATATCTTATATTACCAGTACTTTTTTAAGGGTGCAAAGGACAGGCATATTTCTTTCAGGATTATAAACCCAAAAAAGAAAGATGCTACATTGTGTATCATAAATTCTGCTTTGTATCTTTTCAAAGGGCTCAGAGCACAAATGTGTGGCCTCTTGTCATTTTGGATTTGCTCTGATGCTTTTTATTATACTTTATAGTTTAATAAATTGATCAGATTTATCCTCTACTTATCATTCTGAGCAAACAGGCAATAAATCTCTCAGTAAGTCAGTAAATCCGTGTTATATCTGATTTGAAATTGCAGGGGTATTTCAATACAAGACATTTCAACCATCTAAATCCTTTAATTCTGTAGTAACATGTTAAATTCCATAAAGCCAGGCAGGCTCAGAGCACATCTCCAATATCTGTGCGCTCGGTGCAGATTTGCGATTGCATGTGATTCAGACATGCCCCCGGTCGCAGTGGAGTACGCTTCTCAGGCAATCCATAATAGATGATGAAATTTGGCAAGCGGTCGAGCCTTATGGTCCATTCTTCCTCCCGCAGCTGCTTGTTTTCCCACAACTCATCTGTGCTGACCAAGTTGTGTGCCGGAGTACGTGTCTGGGTCCGTATGTCACCGGCTCTGCCTGCGAGCGCTCCTCCTGCAACTTTCCATTATTCAATACGTCAGAGGAGAGGAAAGACAGACAGACGTTTAGAGGGTTCCCTCTTTTAGCACACTTGCACGGAGAACAGAAAGTTCTAAAGCACACGCAGATGGCACAGCATGACTAGGAGTTGGTGACTGACTGCATCCCAATTCACATACCTAGACTACACACTAACAAAGTATGAACTTTTTTTTGTGACATACTATTTGTATTTACATGAAAGTGTTAGCATGCTGAATTCTTGGCTTTGTGTTTGGGGTTGTGGGCTATATCAGCACATTTAGCAGGAAGCTAGTCCACTAGCATGCTTGCTTCCACTAGAAAAATTCACTAGAAATAATACACCATCCTGAGACCTTTTGACATTATTTTTGAGATGCATCTCATATACTTTTTAATGTTGAGTGTTTTGATAAAGTATTGATTAAAAAAAAACAGTTTAGTATAAAAAACAATTGGTTTTCCAGTTATTAAACTAAAACTAAAACTAAAACTGTTAATTGAAAGAGAAAATAATTATAATAAAAATAATAATGAAAATAATTTCAAAAGTAGAAATGTTGCCTTGGCAACTAACTGAAATAAGTTTATGTTGAAGCACTAAAATTTCTAAGTCTTAATAAAAAAAATAAATAAAAATAAACCTAAATAGTAATATAAAAATAAAACTAATAAAAATGATAAAAGCAAAACAAAATTACAAAAAAAACCTAAAAAATATAACAAATAAAAATAAAACTGAAATTATAAAAATAAATGGTAATTACATGTTTTGTGTGTGTGTGTGTGCACATTTTATGAGGTACAAAGTTGCAGTTACTTGAATTATAAAGTTGCAGTTATAAGAAATAATATTGCGATAGTGAGATGTGGTCGTAACTGTAAGAAATAGTCATAATTGTGAAATATAAAGTGCATTTATGAGATATAAAGCCATATCTGTGAGAGTTCAACTCCAAGAAAAAGTCAACATTGTGTGAAATAGTTACAATGATTAAATAAAGTCACATTGTGAGATGTAAAGATATATATATATATATATAAATATATATATATATATATATGAAGAGTTCATTTGCAAAAACAGATAACTCCGTTTTTAACAATTCTCAGAAATAATGTTTTTTTCCAATTAATCTCAATCAAACTGCAGTTGGGTTATTTTGACTAGGTTAAAAATAACTATAAAAAAACAGCTAACTAACACAATAAAACACAATAAAAACATGATAACATAATAAAAAAACATGATTTTTGAACATTTAAAAAAACGGAGTTATCTGTTTTTGCAAATAAACTCTTCATATCTTTTTCCTAGAAAGGAAAAATACGGGACAATAGCGTACATATAAGGTAGAATATGCTAGTTACTTAAATGTAAAATGTTTTTTTTCTCTATTTTACAACATTACAATAGTGAAAGACGGCTTCTCTTATTGATCACGTCTCATGTAGATTGCATGTTTTCTTGCGCGGCTGGATGTTGGACTCATGAAAAATAATCACGTTGTTTGTATTTGCCAAAACTGATTTACTGAAGTCCAAACACGGATGGAATTGGCGTTAGCGTGAGCGCCGCTTGCTGTGAGGCGGGAGCGACCAGCCGTCAGAGGATTCCACGGTCTTCCTTGAACAGTTATGTTTACGATTTCTGATTTACTTATCTTATAACCGACTGGATGATGACAGGTGTTGGTGATCATTCTCAGCACTGCTGCTGTTATATCAGTGGTTAGCAGTCAAGAAATGGGACAAGGGAGGTCACATATGGGACACAAAAATTAAACCCAATATACGGAAGTACCGGCTAATACGGGACGGTTGGCAACCCTATATATATATATATATATATATATATATATATATATATATATATAAATTATATATTCATATTTTAATTTTGGTGTGGTCCTACCAAACACATCAACACGAGAGAACTGTAGGCCTACATCAAATGATTTCAAGGGGTCTTCAATATCAGTCATAAACTGAAACCAATCAAAACTGACGTGAGACTCATGTGAAAGTATACCGAGCATCTATGCCAAAACAAATGAGGTATTGCTCATTGCTCACTCTCTCTCTCTTTCACCCAGGAGGTGTTGGCTGATTGATGGCCTGGGTTGAGCCAGTATGGTAAGATGGCTGCGAGATGCTGATCAGCAGCTGTTTTCTCAGAGCGAGGAAAGGGGAAGAAGTTTTCCGCTTGCCCTTCAGGCGGACCAGGTGTCTCTAACTCCTTGCTGTGTCATCCCCCAATCTTGGCACCGCGTTCCCAAACAGGTCCACTTCATTGTTGCGCTTCCTCAGGGACAGGCCCAAATTAACGCACGCACAGTACACCGAGCAGAAGCAACTCCCCAAAAATGTAAACTGGAGCTAGGTGTGGAATGAAACGAAGAGAGATTTTGCTGAATAGAAATGAGAGATGGAGTCAGAGAAGGCAGAAGAGGCACACAGGAAACTCCATTTGTTAAGGTGCAGGTGCAAAATTTGAGTGAATGCCAGGTTACGCTCCTCTTTTTGGTTCCATATTAACACTGTCAGCTTTTTTTATTCCTTATCTGATCTTTGACAATGCTGCCTGCTTTCAGTGCCTGCTGCTGTGGATTTGCTCATTTGCTGTGTCGTAAAAAGTTCATATTTGTCTAGAAACTAGAAAATTAGCCAGTCATTATGGATATCAGCTTGACTTTTAAAGATCATGGTTGGTGCTTGTGCTCAACCATAGATGAGTACATCAGTAAGTGCATTTGAATTGACTCTAAAAAGTTAGAAGCTTCCATTGGACAGAAGCAATGATTTATATTTAGTTTAGTCCAAATGAAGATAGTACCAGTTAAGACTCACGTTTCCCAGAAGCATCATAAACCTACATTTTAGCGTAGGAACCATCGGTGCCAGCGGTTCTACCATTTACTTGGCGTACAATGCTTTTTGGCAAATATGGCAGATCCAGACTAGACAGATTGCGATTGTGTCATCTATGAAACTTTGCAAAACAATACTCAAAAACTGCCTTTGCAAGAAAAGATTCAGGTTTTTTCATAAAGTAGTGCATCTATCTATCTAATATAATGCGAGAACACAACAGAAGTTAACCGAGAGTCTCCAAAAAGTCTAATTGCTTTGGACTTTTGCAATTTTGATGATGACAGTTGGTATGGGAGGCGTATGGGCCGCAGTCAAAATTGAATAAAACACAAGGCGGGGTTGGATGACAGCTTTAAACAGGGCAAGGCCATGAGTCTTCTCTTCTGTCTGTAGGAACAAATACAGTCCTGCACCAAACGTGGCAACACCAGACCACAGCTTGGGTGCTGGGAAAAAATAACTTCTATCAAAAGCAGACAAAGGAGAAAACACTCATGCCTGCACTTTACTCCTCATTATTTTGTGATTTCATAATCAAGACAACGGGATCTGATCTGCAAAACCGTGGACAGCTGGTCCGTTTCCACCACCGAGCCTGTTGGGATTTGTAGTTCTTTCTCAAAGACATGTGCGAATCCCCACCGTCCCTCCCCTCGTTCTCGATAACGGCCGACTTTTTCAGGAAACAGAAGGGGTACTCTGTTGTGCCGGGCTCTTTATTTCCTTCCTCTGTCGGATAAATAAAACATTGGGCACACTTTGAAGGGCCGGGCAGGGGGAAGTGGGGATTCAAAGGGATTGTTAAGAATCTGGGCTGTGCCCTTGCATCGATTCTCTGTTTCGTTTGCGCGGCTCCGCTGATGCTGCATTGTGGGTCGCAGATTGCGCCGTTTTTTCCATCCCTCAAGTGAGATGTAAAAGCAAGGCACCCATCTGCCGTGCAGACTCCTGCAGCCCCTGAAAGCTCTGGCGTGTGGAAAGATAAGGAGAAAGCAGAGAGGAAAACGGAGTGGAAGATCGCTGCTCTGAACCGCCACCAGACCTCCGTGGTTAAAAACTGCCACGTCGGTAAAGGCCAAGAACCGCATAAAGCAGCTTGTGAAAGTTAGGTAATACAATGCTATGTTAAACCTGTGATGATATTTTACACATCGCAATCATACTAGGCCTATCCGACAAGAACCCCCCCCCCCCCCCCCAAAAAAACCGATAATCCGATTTCATCCGTAGCTATATGAAAATAATTTCACCACTAAGTATTCTTCAGCATGACATGAAGTAGCTTTAGCTGGAAATTATTTTTTTTTATTAAAACTGCAACAGCAATACAATTAAAGATACCAAACTTCAACAAATAGTTATGTTTACTAAAAAAGATAATCAAAATGAACAGTTGTTATGCCAAGTAATTTGTTCATTAGCACAACTGTGTGTCACATTGTAAATATAGTTGCAGTTATGATTTATAAACTGCCATTTGTAACAAAGTTGAACTTCTGAGAAATAGTCATAATTGTGAGATAAAGTTGCAATTATTAAATATAGTCACATTGTCTTAATTGTAAGATGTAAAGTCATAATCGCAAGGAACAAATTTAAAAAACTGCGATTTTAATTTGCAGTAGTTTAAGTTACAACCACATTTGTGAGACATTTTGCGTTCAATTCCAAGAAAAAGTTGCAATTGTAAGAAATAGTCACAGTTATTAAATATATAGTCACATTGTGAGATGTAAAGCTATATTTGTAACGTACAAAGTCACAACTGTGTGAAATAGTCACAATTATTGCATTTGTGAGACATAAACGCAGGTCAGAGAAATAGTTGCAATTTTGAGATATGTGAAATACAGTGACAATTATTAGTCACATTGTGAGCAATAAAGTTGTAATTGTTAAATATAAAGTCACAATTACTTAAAATAAAATCACAGTGGTGATATACCAAGACTAACAAACGCCATCTCTGCCAATGATAATAAAAATGTCAGAAAGGGAGGTTTCGCCAGCGTTTTTGATCTCAGCAATAAATTATATTATCTTTGAACCTTCTTCTATAAGCAGTCCTCACTTGAACCTGAAGTTTAGACAAAACTGGTACTTTGCCGATGAAACTGTCTCACCCCCATGGTATCCAGTTTGGGATGTGAGGGGGTGGGACTGCTGGGCGGAGAGGAGGTTGGGCGGTACTTCCTGTTCACACCTCCCACTCTGCTGTGAGCGAGCTCAGGAGTGTCAGCACCCCCTCCCCCCACTCACAGCTGTCTGAACACACACACACACACACACACACACACACACACACACACACACACACACACACACACACACACACAGGTGCTCAACTCACACCTCAAATATTCAATGACAGACAGAGACTGATATTCTTGAAAATGCTTTAAACCTGTACTCTCAGCACAGACTGCAAAGCGACTACATGATATTTTCATGTAGATGTATGCGAGAAGAAGCTATGTAAGGCAGATAATAGGGGGGAATATGATTCTGGAATATAGCAAATGTGTTAACATCGTGAGGTGTATCAGACCATGTAAAACGGATTCATACTGTATATACTAACCAGAAACCAGGCCTACTGGCTAGGCTTCATTATTATGACCTAAAGAAAAAAAAAAACAATTTGTAGATTTTTCCTTTAATGTAATCATGATTACATATGTATATCACACTATTTTGTTTGGGGCTACTACATGTCATATTCTTTATGTAGTCTACACATCTGAAACCATTCATTTATTGCTATATTTTACAGTAAATCAAGATGCTGACTAAAATTTATTTATACAGTAAACAAATAAATGTAGTAATAATAACATTCATAAATGTATACAGTAAATGCCACTTGGATAAAAGCATCCACTAAATGCATAAACACATAAATTATTTCTTTATCATTATTCTAAATTTTGTAAATTATTGTAATAGACAGAAAGTGTTTCATTGATTCCATATCATTTCTTTAATTACTATACACCACAAAATTCAGCCCATTCAGATACAAATATATTAGAAATATTAATGCACATTGATGATAACAAACAGTTAAAAACCTCAAATCCTATTTCAATACAAAAAATGCAGTTTTGCACCAATTTGTGCAGCTAATATTTTAACATAGACAAAATTCAATTAAACTACTTAATCCAAGCATTTGATATTAGTCTAATTCCCAAAATTTCATCTTCCCATTGTCCATTATTCAAATCACATTGAATACATTAAGATAACTTTCTAATATATATATTTTTTGTTCCAAACAATATTCCTCAACAAATTAATTTGCTTAATTAAATGTACACAATTAGTGCCTATTAACAATAATAATAGTAATACTTATCATACAAAATAATGATGTGTTTGCTGATCTTTTAGATTTGAGACCTTAAATAGCACCCCCTACAGAGTTCACTGTGTAAATGACAGAATGGACATTGAAGAACAAACCCTTCCTCTTCCAAGATCAGATCTTCCTTCAGGCAACAAGGACCTACTTTACAGCTAACTATAAAATCTAAAACTTGAGAATGTGGGATAAGAATTAAAAACTCTTTCCCAAAGGGAATTGTCTTCATCCATTCTGAAACTGGGAACATCCCACAAGGTCAGAGCCATAGACTGAAACGCATCTGAGATACAGAGACTGACTTTGACAAGAGGGCAAAAGAAATGGAGCGAAGAATCTGTCTCAAACAACTAAGAACAGTAAGAAGTGCATATCATTGAGCCAAAAGAGACCTACTGCCGAATTTTAAAAAAACACTTACGGCCCCTTCCAACTGGACATGTTTTGTTGTGTGATACAGTAGACAAGCAATAAAAAGAAAAAATTAAAGAAAATCAGGAAATCAACAGAAGCATGACACCTCCAGGGACAAATCCCTAATCCCAAATCCCAAATCCCTATAGGCTTGAACAGAGCTTCCAATATCTGAGACAAAGCGGTCCAGAGATATTTCCCATTAACATAAAAGAAGACCTGGATGAGCCAACTGTAGTAGTATAAAATATGCTCAAACAAATTCTTTAATTCAGGCAACATTAATAAACGGCAACAGTACCCATTTGTTCTACACTTGAATGCCCATGTGGATGGTATTACATTGGGAAAAGAAAAGTAAAGGAGAAGATAAAACAACAACAACTGAAAGACCTTCCTATTTGTCTGAGAGACAAAAAAAGACTCACTCAAAATTATTGAAGTCTACATCTTCAGTATTCTTAGGCACCTTATTCTGTGATAATGCTGTGAGGGTTATTTCATTTTTTTTTGGATGTATTCCCAATAAAGGACTCATGTAACTTGTGACACAATAATGATGGAAGGATCGTTTTTAGGAGATGAGCAAACATGAACGCCATCACAATGTCGTAATTATCAAATTCAAGATTTTCTTTGAGTTGGGGGCATGCCAATTAAAAAATCATTTCAGAAGCCAATTGGCATGGACCATAATTAAGTTTTAATTGTGAAAGTTAACTATACAGTTTAGTCTGTACTAATTTTTGAGTACTGTTAATGAAGAAAAGCTATTAAACTTGCCATAAAATTATTCTCATTGAGCAGATTTATGAGGCTACAGGTTTGTGCGCCAAAACCGTATTTCCCATCACTGTCTGAGAATGGAAGTCAGTCAAAAATACCTAGTTTGGTGTTGCTAAGATTTTTATATCTAAGTATACTTTTATTCAGCAAGAATACACTAAACTGATCAAAAACAGTAAACAGTAAAAACTATTTATATTATTACAAAAAGGTTCTATTTCAAATAAATGCTGCTCTTTTAAAACTTTATATTCATCAAAGCAGTCATACTTTCCCCAAAAATATGTTTGTTGTGTTTTCAACATTGATAATACAAAGACATGTTTCCTGAGCACCAAAGCAACATATTAGAATGATTTCTGAAGGATCAGTTGACACTGAAGACTAGAGTAATGATGAAGAAAATTCAGCTTTGCCATCACAGGAATAAATTACTTTTAAATTATATTTAAAAAAACAGCTATTTTAAATTGCGTTAAAATAATATAACATTTTAAATAATAATAATATTTAATTTGTAATAATTTTACCAGTATTTTTGATGAATAATTGCAAAAGAGGGTCTCTAATGTTCAAAAACAAAAAAAACTAGAATTTAGTATATAGCATTAGTTACAGATTAAAAGTATATTATTTGCTCGTCATTTTGCTTTATTAGTGTCAAAAAGCACAAAAAACTTCCTGTCGTTGTCAGTAATTGACAAAAAGGGGAAAAGAATATGAAATTATTTTTTCTGACTGAAAAATACAAATAAAATACAATATATAATATAATATAATATAATATTGTACTAAATATGGTGATTGCAAAACATGTTATAAATCAGCTTTATCATACTGTATGCATTTGCACTTTCATTTGTAGTCAGCTCTTTAAAGACACTTTAAACACTTTAAGAAGACTGTGTAGGTTCTAGCAAGGCCTTTAACTTTATATCCATCAAAAGTGCTTTGAAAAAACAAAATAGAAAGACAATGAAAAGTTCTCTTGTGAAATAACACTAGTGCTCATGGGAAAGAAAGAAAATGGAAGTTCTGTGAATATTACACTGCCTATCTGAGCTCAGCAGGATACCAGACTGGGCCTGCGGGGAGCGAAAAAGAAACCTTGTAGTTATTGAAAAGTAATAATAAAAAGAAAAAAATGCAGTGTGGCTCAAAGCCGGTTCCCTTTATACGGGCATACAGGGAGGGCCAGGCCTCACTGTGAAGATAAATGTCATTTTCAGCACACACACAGGCCTGCAGTGAGAGTGTGTCGCGTCTACTCTTATCACCGCTTACACACACACACACACACAAACACACACAGCTTTCTCTTTCAGGAACAATTAGCTTTATTCTGGGACTGAGCTTCTGAAATGTTATTCAGTGAGGTGAACTGGTTATTATATCACAAAGACTGCAGCTGAGTCAATTATTCTATGTGAATAGAAGAGTGGGCAAAGAAAGAGAGAAGAAAGGTAGAAATAGAGAATGAGTATTGTTTTTTAAATTGATCAAAGTACTTTTGGAGGGATCCGTGTAGCTCAGGTTTTGAAAGAGAGAGCTTGAGATTTGTTTTAACAACATATTTTATCTTCTAGTGTTTCATTGGACCTGGTAGTAAGTAAAAATTAACCCAAAAGAAAGAAGTAAAACTGCATGCGTTGTATCTGACATGACAATAGCAGCAGCATGGCTTGTAAAGGAATCCCTGCATACGAAGGGAGGATATCAGCCTCATTTAGTTTACATAGAGGGATGGAAAGTAAAACATTGGCATAAAGTCTGGTCTAGTCCACTAAACAGCTAAGAACTGCATACTTAGGCAGGAAGAGATCATCTGACTAACATGTAAAACGAACAGCTACAACTAAAACAAAGTTCACCGTTTTTTTATGCACCATTAAATCTGAAATTAATAATATCATAATGAAGATGAATTAATAAAGTAATAATTTCAATGGTTGTACGGATTAAACCGAGGAAACTGATTAAAATCTTTTATTTATTGCCT
>JAFVLL020028987.1:0-17450 GCA_021397915.2 Tor tambroides | reverse complement strand
TTTACAGTCTTTACCACAGGTTTAGCAGATTTCAGTTTCTGCCTGTAGGTTGGTATAAGATGAACCAGGCAGTAATCAGAGAGCTGCCCGTGGAACAGAGTGATATGCATTCTTTATTGTTGTGTAACACTGATCCAATATTTTACTGTCTCTGGTGGGACATGTAACATGCTGTCTGTATTTTGGCAGTTCACGGGAGACATTTGCTTTATTAAAGTCCCCAAGAATGATTAAAACAGAGTCCGGGTGTTGTTGTTCTGTGTCTGTGATCAGATCAATGAGTTTCTGTAAAGCCGAGCTCACGTGCGCTTGCGGTGGAATGTAGATACTCATGAGAATGAACGAACAGAACTCCTGCGGCGAGTAGAACGGCTTGCAGTTAATGAAGAGCGTTTCTAGATCAGAACAGCACATCTTCTTTAACACAGTTACATCTGTACACCACCTCTCATTGATGTAAAAGCACGTCCCGCCGCCGCGCGATTTCCCCGTTGATTCTGCGTCGCGATCTGCTCTGATCAGCTGAAAGTTCAGAAGATGAAGCGCGCTGTCTGTAATGGCGCCGTTCAGCCAGGTTTCCGTGAAATGCAGAGCAGCAGAGTTTGAAAAATCCTTGTTTAACCGGGAAAGCAGAAGGAGTTTGTCCGTTTTGTTGGGTAGAGAGCGGAGATTCGCCAGATGGATGCTAGGCGACGGTGTTCTTAATCCCCGTCGACGAAGCTTAATGAGCGCGCCGGCTCGCTTTCCCCGTCTGCGCGTCCTGTAGTGTCTAAACAGCACTGCTGCTCCGCCGACTACGATGTCCAGCAAAACATCAGAATAGAGGAACTCTGGTGAAATATCGGGTGGTGTGTACTTCCGAATGTCCAGCAATTCATCTCTGGTGAAACTGATTGCAGGGATATAACTAAAGACAGGACAAACTAACAAAAACCTGCGGACGACACCATGCAGGCTGCCATCAGCGGCGCCATCTTGTCTTGTCTATAGTGTAAAATGTGTTGTCATGTTACACGAAAAGTGACACTTATGTTACAAAATCTCGGCTCTCTGGAACTCCAGACATTGTTATTACCCTATTTGAAACCTTTAGACTATAGGCTTTCTAGACTAGGCCAACATAAAGTTTGTTCACAAACTTTTACCTCATCTAGATCCCTTAAATGCATAGGCTACCTTGTGTCTTTAGTGAACCAGGAGATCATTCACTGCCTTCTCCTTCCTTCATTTTTTTTTTTTTTTTATTATTTTTTATTTACATATCTGATGACTTAATAAGTGCAATGCATCGTTATTCCTCGAGGTGGCACTGTTTGATACACAATGACGACGTGATGTTTCACTCATAATTACCGCATACATAAAACAAAAGAATATCATCAGCAAAAATTGAACTTGTTTGAATGGCTTTACTGCTGAGCAATTACTGTACGCAGTGAAATATAAATGTCACTGTCATTTGATGGTGGATGTGGTGAATAAGCTGCCAGTGATCAAATATTAAATATGAAGTCATTGAAAACGTAGGTTTGTTTGAATATGCTTGAAATCGCGAATAAGAGCCAGATGCTGGCTGTACTGTGGAAGTGTTCTCTGATGATGACA
Organism: Tor tambroides; assembly: GCA_021397915.2. NCBI lineage: Eukaryota > Metazoa > Chordata > Actinopteri > Cypriniformes > Cyprinidae > Tor > Tor tambroides. The sequence goes on along the minus strand of JAFVLL020028987.1, from coordinate 15,845 downwards.
GCGATGGTAAAATCATCTGCTCAAATAGAACCCTTCCAAGTTTCAAAAGGTAATGAAATAAGCTTTATTCTATTCTTATGTAATTGTTCTTAAAATATCAAGAGAGTTTTTTTGCTTTTGCAGAAGTTAGAGATTCACCTGTGCTGGATATATACGGGTCTCTAAAGACAAGAATATGTAATCATGATTGGCGAAACATTCATACATTTAAGGGCAAGTTTATTTATATGATCATCATCATTCATTAGGCTACATCACAATACCTCTGTCTTTTGTACCGTTTTTCTTTTTTTCTCTCTTATTTTTTCTTCCCTGGGCACCAGAGGGCTTTGGTCTTTTGGCATAGTGATAATTTATTAGTGAACATTTATCACAATCAGGTAACTGATTTATGTGGAAGTGTGTCTGCGCGGGGGAAGATTGATCATGCGTCGAACCGCGGAGAGCAATAAAATAGTTGTTTTTGTGGGACGATTGCTTTTTTGTAATATTTTAAATTTAGAGTATTGAAGTAGTATTGGTAATTCAGTGTTTCCCACAGGTTTGAAGGCAATGTGTGGTGGTCAGCCCGGGGGGGGGGGGTTAGATGTTTGTCCGGGGGGGGGGATGGGGGGGGTTGCAGATGAAAAGAACGATTGGATAGGGGATACGATTGGATCCCCTAAAGGGATTTCCTAATTCCTAAAGGTTAATAATTAAAAAAAACTGTTAATAATTGGTTACACAGAACTTTATTACATTAATTTAACACCATATACAACAGCCTACTTGCTGCACAGTCTGCAACTTTTGTTAGGGCACCTTATTTTGCGGGGCTTCCTAAAAAAAGATTCTAAAGCCCTATCATATGGAAAGTCCTCAGGACAGGGTCCATTGATAGAGATCCTCAGGCAAGCTGCCAGGTGTTCTCCTTGGAGTTTGTTCCTGAGGTCTGTTTTTACCTGAAGATAAAGTAAAATGCTATCAATAAAAAATGCACCAATATAAAGGCATTGGGGATTTCAATGTATTGTAATTACCCTGTTCATTGTTGAAAAATCCCGTTCACAGAGGAAACAGGGATAACCAGAGCAATGCTTGCAAGAAGGCTCAGGCAGGGGTAGAGGTTGGCCCACTCATCAAACTCACTTGCCAGTAAACTCAAGAGCTCCTCCTGGTTCTTGTTCTTGAAAGATAAGGGTTTTGTCATGGCATTAGTGTGTGTGTGTGTGTGTGTGTGTGCGCGTGTGTGTGCGTGCGTGCGTGTTTGTGTGTGTGTTTGTGTGCGTGTGCGTGTGTGTGTGTGTGTGTGTGTGTGTGGTGTGAAAAGTCAGGTCAATTAACTCACCTTGAATATCCCAGTAAGGACATGGTTCTTGAACGAGAGCCACTCTTGAATGACTTCCTTCTCATGTTGAGGGCAAAATTTCCTGGAAAGAGTCTGCAGATGAGAGATGTTCATCGTATCGTCTGTTAGAGCAGCTGATTGTGGCCCCAAGACATGGAAGGCTCCAAGGATGTCCAGATTATGGAATCTCTTCTCCAGATTTGTTTCCAGGCCAGTTATGTAAGGGTGAATGACCTACAATGACCAGATCAGCATCTTTTAGGAGAGCCTACACTCAGTTTTGATAATAGGGCCAAACCAGAGAGTATGTTCAGGACTGCTAATTATTATTTATAATGTACCATTAAGCCTGCACTAATCAATTTTAATCTTGTCACATCTATGTGAAGATGCTCACCTAACAAGAGTGTTGTACTTCTCATGTAGCACTAAGCAAATTATCATTTACCTCTCGCTGGAATCTGGCCCAATGCCCCTCCCTTGACTCATCTTGGACCTCTCGCCCTCTCCTATCCCTCTCCTCCTCGTGCTGTATGTTGTAGGCTCCAAGTCCTTGGGGATTATCAAGGTCCTGATGGAGGCGAGACAGGAAGGATCCAGGGAGTGGAGTTTGTCCAGCAGCCTCTTTGATGTCTCTAAGAGTCTGGATTGTCACAGGAACCTAAATTTAAATAAAGATTTCCTGCCATTTAGTACATGCAAACAATAATGTCAATGCATCACATCAAACAGATTTAAATTAGATTGTGCACATATCATACCTGCTCTTTGATATGTAAAAAATTTACATGTGCTTTCTGGAAGACCTTAGACAGGCAGGCGAGGTGGGGCAAAACATCGGCCTGGAGGTACACGGCAGCCACGAATCTGTAGGTAGCACAGAATGTGTAGAGGCCCTTTGCTCCAGGACATTTGCGCACCTCTGCCTCCTCTGCCAACGCTCCCAGGACAGCACTCAGGTTCCTTTGTAGGGTCTCAATGGCCTTGTGCTGTGAGAGCCAGCATGTGTCCTTCACTTCCTGTAAATGTCATGCAATATTGATTAGTTATGAACAGTGTTGGGCAGTAACTAGTTACTAGTAACTTAGTTACTGTAATAATATTACTTTTAAAGTAACTAGTAGTGTAACTAATTACTAATAAGATTTCAGTAATAATATTACAGTTACTATCCATGAAACAGCTTAGTTACTTAGTTACTTTTGATGCTTCAACCCCGCTGATATAAAATCCAACAATCAAATAATTCCTAGATTTATTTTCATAATTTTCACGACTCGCACATGCACGCATGCCAGTGCAGCAGGCAAGCTTGGAATATGGAAAAACTTACATTTGGCAGATAGAAATATTGGCATTATATTGATTTTGTCAGGAAAAAAGATGATCTGAACACTGTTGTATAAGCTGTGGCTGTGCTTTACTCTGGCATTACATCCCACCCACATCCCTCTGATCAACAAGTACATTATATTACTATAATTAAACATCTTTTTGGAAAATTAAACCGTTCCTTACAAACTTATGTGATTTGATAAAATACATAATGAAATATAATTGTATATGGGTAACGGAGAAATTACATTTAGCTTTAAGCTACACATGGCAATTAATGATATTAATACAACACTTCAACTTGAATGTCACGATCAATCACTATTGAGTGTTTGTAATAACTTCTGACTGCGATCCAATTTTGATTTTGGTCAAATGATGAGGCAGAAATATGTTGTTAATATCATTCTAGAAGAATTTTATGTGGAAGATACACAGTTACAACTTCTGTGAGGTGTGAAGAAAAAGTAATGTAACTAGTAGTGTAACTAATTACTGTCAACAGAAAGTAATAAGTAAAGTAACAATATTACTTTTGAAAGGAGTAACTAGTAATGAGTAATATATTACATTCTTTGAGTAACTAGCTCAACACTGCTTATAATGCTAAATGATCATAATATCATATAATACTGACTGATGCTAAGTGTCAGATATTTATATTGAATTTGATAGGTGTCTCTCACATTGTCCCACAGAAACATTAAAATAGTGTAGATTAGTGTACAATGTTTTATAATAATTTATTCTATTTAGTGTCCATTTCATTCATTTAACATATATTTAATATTGGGGGCATCCAAGTTATTTGACATATTTGGACATTAAAAAAAAAAAAAAGTAATGCAATAGTTACTTTCCCTGGTAATTAGTTACTTTTATAATGATGTAACTCAGTTACTAACTCAGTTACTATTTGTGAGAAGTAACTAGTAACTATAACTAATTACTTTTTTAAAGTAACGTGCCCAACACTGGTTATGAATAGACAAAAGATAACTAACTGTTGTTCCCCGCTGGTGGAATGCACTGCCAGTTCCTACAAGGGCTGGGACATCCCTCTCCATCTTCAAAAAACTCCTGAAGACCCAGCTCTTCAGAGAACATCTCCTTTCATAGCACTACTTACAACTAGTCTTGCTGATCCTACTGTAGCTCTTACCACCCGTCTAGAACTAACACTGAACCCCTTAAATCAGCACTCACTGATGGACCTATTCTTACTGTACTGTACCTTTTTAAATTGTCCTAATGCTTTAAAACTTAAATTGTTTACCATGTTGTTAGTCGCTTTGGTTAAAAATGCGTCAGCCAAATGTAATGTAATGTAATGTAACTATTAATATTAGAATAATATTACTGTTAGCTTTAAGTCACTGACACCCAGGGTGGTGGATGCAGCTTTGAGAGTGGCAGTACGATTTGCACTATTTCTGAAATATAAATAGAGGTCCTGCAGGTGGTCCCTGAAAGTGGCCATGTATTTTACATTGTTGGATGAGTCTTTGCAGGCCAGGGCCAGCCTGTGGGCAGCACAGGCCACGGTTACAAGTTTAGGGAAGCTGTCTGTTAGCTGCTTTGCCACCCCATTCACACGCCCTAGATTTAAAAAAACAATATTTAGTTACAATATTTAGGGATTCAACTCCCAAGATACCCTCACATGGTTTTAAATAATTACCTGTCATTACGGCTGCCCCATCAGTCCCTAGCCCATACAGCCTCTCTGTTGGGATACCTTTTTCCAATAGTACTTTTTTAACAGCTGACACAATGGTGTCAGCTTTTCCATCCGGAACAGTGACAAGATCCAGAAATTGATTAAATGTCTTTCCCTCTTTATCCATGTATCTGTGAGAAAAGCATTTAATATCCACAGTTCTTCAACAGGGACCAAGATATATGTAATTCTGACAAAGAAAATAAATGCATACCTGACATGCAGATCGAGCTGCCTGGACACAGACACATCTGTGCTTTCGTCTATTTCTAGACTAATTGCCTGTGATGACCTTATGGCCATCAGGATAGGCTCCTCAATTTCTTGAGATAAAATCTCAAGCATCTCATCAATAATTCTATGAGATCTGTAATTATTCCTCTGGTCAATCTAGACATTGAGAAAGGGAAAAGGGTACTTTATAACTTATTAAAAATATATAGTCAATAATATAGAGATTAAATGTAAGTTTAGATAATGGATAGGTGACATTTATCTTAAGGTTTAGGTGTGCTACCTTTAACTTCTTAAAGTAGTCACACCCTAAAAGCTCTGCCAGGCTCAGAAGCTTTGGGTAGTTGGTATGGTGGGCCTTTTCATTTTTCACAAGCCAGTAGAGGCACTTGAAGCCACCAATGATGGCCTCGTGCTCTACCACAACAGTAGGCTCAAAAGAGTCCATTACAGAGACACCTGCACATGTCAAAATTGTTAGAAAATAATTTGGGCGTTACTAAATTAAGTTATATTATTATTATATATGATCTGCTATTGGACTCAGAAATTACCAGATGCAAGAGATGCCTGGCATCTGATGCTCTCCTGGTGGTGCTCTGTGGTGATGTGCCGCTCTATATAGTCTTTTCTATATGAAAGAGCCCCGATCTCAACAAAAGCCCTCTTTGTGGCACCTTTCTTAGGCGCAGGCTTGTGCTGCCTGCACAGTCTACAAAACATCCCTTTGAAAGTACATTGATAATCACATTAGCTAAATAGCCAGACATCCTACAGTCACACTTTGTGTTTTTAATCATATTACATGTATTACATAAAAGCTAATGATATAAAAAATAATCAATAAAAACATATTTCTGATTATTTGTAAAGGAGCTTATTATACAGACATTAAGTTTACCATGCTGTGTGTCGTACAACCATGACATGAACTGAGGCATGTTCAACCACTCAGGGTTGAATCCAGTGCCCCTGTGTCTGCTGCTTTTGGATGTTGCCAAAGTCTTATCTGCCAGAAACAGAAGAATAGAAATTAGTTCCCTTGTCCTGAAACCTGCTTTCTTACCTGCCTGCTACTACATCTTTTTGTCCACCTCACCTGTTGCTTCAGCTGGTTCTCTCACAGCAGCATGTTGGATGCTGTCCTCCTCTCCTACTCTTTCTTCAGTGCCTAACAAATCTATTTCTTTCTCTCCCTGACCTTGTCTTTCTGCTTGAGCAGCACTAGTTGAAGCCTGAAAATATTGTAAACAATAACATAACTAATTACTACAATTAGGACTAGCTCTGTTTCAGACTGATACCTCCGGTTCAGGATGGTCCTCATCCTCAACACGTGCCTTTTTCAGTCGGAAAATACTTTTCAATACTCATCTGGATTGAAGCAGCAAACATTCAGTGTAAGAGTAAAGAAAGCGACATAATTTATAATACGTTTATTTGATTCATAGCTGCTACATATAGTGTTTTGACCTCGACAACCCAGCTAGGCTAGCCTTCACATTTCCGCAAACTGTGACTAGTTAACTTTTCTAAAGAAGGCGCAATCGCGTTTGCTAAGGAGTCGGGACTTTCCACAGTAACATCAACACACTGAAACTATTGTATTCAGAATATAAAATATTTTATAGCACTTTTTAATCTGTGATTGTGTGTTAAAAGTGTTCACGAGATATAACCTTTCGCCAGCCGTCTTCTCTCCACAGATGGTCCAGACAGATGTGGTGTGCACGAGAGGAGCTGTGTGTGTGTGTGTGTGTGTGTGTGAGAGTGAGAGACGAGTGTGAGACAGAGAGATGTAGAGAGAGCAGGAAAGGAAATGCAGTTGGGAACAGGTCGCTGCGTGTTTTAAATAGCGTACAAAAGAATAACGAAACGCAATATGTGACGGTCGGTATTGATTTTTTTTTTTTTTTTTTTTGGTCGGTGTTGAGTCTGTGGCGGTCGGAATTTAATCTGTGGCGCACCGCCACAGATTCGTCTATGTGTGGGAAACACTGTAATATAAGTGAGTTTGTCTTTGTTTTATTGTTGTGTTTTTCATTAAAATAAAGTAAATAAAAATTAATCACAAACTAAGCATTCATTTTAAAATAAGGGGGAAATCCAAAGATCTTTCATTTGTTAGTGTTTCAGCATAGCCATGCACATGACATGTATAGATTAAAAAGTATAATTGTACATAGGACATTCCCTCAAAATAATTTGTTCCCACAACTTAATTTGTTTCCTTAGTTTGAATTAAATTGTGGCCATGAATTAAGAATTTGTTCCCTTGTTTTATTAAGTCGTGACCATATTGTAATACTTTGTTCCCTCATTTCAATTAAATAAAGACAAGGGAATGCATTAGTACAACTTGTCTATGATTTAAACAAAAGATTGTCATACCAAAAAAAAAAGAAAAAAAAAAACCCCCTTAAGGACAAGTCCAGGGATGCTGTTTTTGAGGATCATATGTAACTGAAAACTGAACTTACTTTTTTTTACACATTTATTTTGTATAGGAAATTGCATGTTATTTAAGTTATTTAATTGTTTAGTCTCACAGTTTTTGCTGTGTGTGCACATGCATTTGAACCGGTTTATGGGATGCTCTTACTATAGGGTTAAGACTAGTGTTTAGTTTAGAGGAACTTGCATTTATTTATTCATAATTTATTGTTGTTACTGCACACTACATGTAACGTGTAACAAGGAAACTGTACAATAAAATGTTACCGAATTTGCTCAAATTTACATTACTATTAAGAAGCAAGGTTAACTTTTTGAGGTTGTTTTGTCTTTTGGCGATATATGTTAATATCTGTCATGTAGCTTATTCAGGGCAATACTAAAGGCTGGAATACACTACACGACTTTTACAATCTTACAATTACCGACTTTGTAGTTGTCACAGAGGAAAAACTGGCTATCATACACTAAATGACTGTGCCCCCGAAGTGTGAATCCATATTCGAAAAGGCACGGAAAATGAATAACGCATTCTGTGGAGCCGCTAAAGGGACATGGTTAGCTGCTAGCTAGCGGTAGCCTGTTACATTACAGTACATAAAATTTCACTTACCACATAAACAGAGTAAGGAGAGATGACTGATAGGAAAATGGCGAATGATTTGCAGATCCTGAGCACCACTGACAAACATATAATCTTGTAAATTGTGTGGTAAGTACTGCAGCTCTGTAGTAGTACATATGATCGTAAATCTCGAAAGTGAAAGTAAAAAGCGAGCGTGCATTCAAAAGCGATGTCAATGCCTTGCATATTAATAGCAGCTCCCTGATGCTTGCAATTTATATACAGTATAATTACCCAATGATATAATTGCGAGAGGAAATATTGAAATATATATTTTCCTCCCATCTTGTATGCCGGCTCAACATCGTCATGTCTGTCAGCCATCAGCGATGGCATCGTCTATCGGTCCAACCCTAGTTTGTATTGTGACTTGAGATAGTGAAAGCATGGTTTCATTAAAAAAAAAAAAAAAAAAAAAAAGACCTATAGCTGAAGGTGTTTGTAAGAAATATGCTGTTCCAGCACTGCACACTGGTATTGAATGCAGTCAGAGGCCCTGTTTCCACCTGTTGACCCGATCACTAGTGGTCAGTGCTAAATAAAAGTGGAAACGTTTTGTGATTGCACCGCCACCTTGCCCCACTCAACGAATGTAATCCTTAAGGAATGTGTTATAAGAAGGTGCAGATGAGACTTTTGGGTTGAGGACTTTGTGGCCATTCATGCAACATTTGGCCCTTCCGCAAAAAGTCGTGTAGGGTGTTATGTAATAATGGGTAAGGATCTTGATGAAATATTCAATATTGGTCATATTTAACAGCTTAATACCAAGTGTAAACCAGTTTTTATTTCGTTAATGAAAACTATGATAAGAAATATTTGACAACTGTTTTTTCATGACTTTCCAACCCTGACGTCATTAAACACCAACTATGACTAAACGAACATGCAATATCATTGACGAAAAAAGGCAAAAATAAAATGTAGTATAAAAAAATAAAATCTCTCTGTATCCAAAATTTCTCTGTATCATCATCATCAAAAAAAAAAAAAAAAAAAAAATACAGACCTCCAAGTTTCCATGCTTGGGTTTGCCAGATGTCAGGAGTTTAAATCCCACTTAAATAGGCACATTTTCTTTGCAACCTGGCAACTATTCGCACATGCTCTTAGAATGCAGAAAAAGTGCTGATGACCTGAAACATCGACAGACATGTAAGTGGAGTTTAGTGATCTCCACTGATAATTTGCTCAAAGTGCAAAGTTTATGTTCCTTCTCATAGTTGTTTGTGCTGTTCGCTGTGACTAAATCTGCCATTGGACCTTATCAGTGATGAACTAATAAATCTAAACATGAATCTTGACTGTGTTGTTTGTCATTGAGGTTGCTGAGTGAATGCGCTTATGCAATCTCTGTGCCACAATACAAAGTCTTTTTTTGTTGTTGTTTTAATAGAATGACGTGAATTTAATTTGGAATTATTAGAAATATTACAAAATGTCAGCTTTAGCTTTTGAGTTTTATCATCTGATTATCAGTTTAACTATTGTGATGCATTACTAAATGTCACTCTTAATTGACAGAATTTTTAATTGACTAATATTAGACACAAATTCCCAGACTTTTATAGTCAACTAAAACATAACTAAAAAAATCAGAACAGGTTGACTAAATATAATAAGAACTAAAAAGGACATTTGATCCAGGACTAAGACTAAATTAAAAAAAGAAAAAATGAGAAAGAACACTAGTGTAAACGGCAATCAAAAGTGGTCTTGGCTGACCACTTTTGATTGGATCGCTGAAAATGCGCCTTAATGTCTGGTAGAAACAGGGTCACACAGGTGTCTTCAAATGCTTCAAAATCTCTCTCTTTTTTTTTTTTTTTTCTTTTTTTTTCTCTGTGGGAATGGCAGCGGTACACCTAGAACTAAATATTTTTTTTAATGTGTTTTAGCATCTGTGGTTTGGTGCTTCAGTAATGTTTAAAGGTTTTTCTTTGAGATATATGGCACAAGTGGAGACAAGCATGAATAATAAAAACCATCAAGGTGAAACAGTTCAGATATCAGATTATTAAAGTAAAGCTACTGTGAGTACTAGAGTAACTGATTTGGATAATGCAATATGCAAAATACAATGGACCGCTACAGTACTTTAATTTGCAAGGTTCTCTTTGTTTTTCACTCATTCTGCGTATAAATCATTGCAGAAGCTGATTACAGGTCATGTGTATCAGTTTTCTAACTGCCTTATCTCTCAATCTTTGTCATGGATTGTGTTGGTGTTTTTGCAACATTGCCGTTGTTGCATACTTGGTATATTGAACTCCTAATGTCTTATATGTTTTTCTGTGAATAACACATCTTTCCCCTTCCCTCAGCAGCTCTCCCAGCTCCCCCAAAGCACTGAAAGTGAAGCAGGAGGATGGGGCGAGAGAGAGTTTCAAAGAGATAAGGGAACCCCTAACCAGCTTAGGTAGGAGATGGGCTGTTTCAAAAGGAGGATGGAAGAAGCCGCATAAGACATGACTCAAAACGCTCTTTTAATACAGGCAGAAGTATAGAGGGGACCTTATGGTCCCCAGGGTTCACTGCTTCAGTGATGTCATCACAACTGTATTTATTAATTGCGGGTGTGGACCGATGGCGTTTGAAGAGTGTTTTGAATGACAGTGCTTAGTTTTATTTCCGCAGGTGTTAATCTTAGTATCGCTTCTTGGTGTTGACAACTTCTGTGTGACAAGTTTGTCTTTAAAGTTCTTGAGTTTGTTGGGAGATTTAACACTTCAGTTTTAGATAGTTTAAGCTGTTAGTTTGTATTTAGCCAAGTGAGAGATGTAGTTCTTTAGCATGGCATGAGGAAGATGTATTGGTTGTCATCTTGAACGTCAGTTTTAAAGAATTTCCTCGTTTTGAATGCCGCTATAGTAGTATGTGAAAAAATTGTTCTGTTTGTGATGCTTTATATTTTTTTTAATATATTTTTATCTCTTTCAGCCAATATTGGCATTTAAATGATTCAACATCTGAATTAAATTTTTAGTATCCATCTAATATTGGAAGCCAGTATTGTCAGGGCATTTAAGCAAGTGCTAAACCATTCTACGTTGGAATATTTATTTATTTTTTTTAATTTTTTTGTAATTTGGCCTTGTTTTAATTGCGTAATTTTTATTTATTAATTTTTTTTAACTAGTGTATAAGTCTGCATTGGTTTTTTTTTTTTTTTTTTTTTTTTTTTTTTTTTAGAGAAACGTAATCTCTCAAGATGAATGAAGTATGATATGTTATGCTTCAACGGTAAATATTCAACAGTAATTTAGGCCTTATCACTTTCCAATCATAGTCTGTTTAGCACAGTTCTGCTCTACAATTACCTGGAACAAACAAACGGAAAGTTAACAAAGATTTAAAAAAAAAAAAAATCATGGACCACTGACAAGTCTGGAGAAACAGGTGTTCTGCTCTTGAGTTGATGAGCATATGCATTATATAACAGCATTACTCAGAGCTGTACAATCTTTTTTTTTTTTTTTTTTGCTATAGAGGGTTTTGTAGGCCACACAATTGTATCACAAGTATGAAATGTGTGTTATACACATCCAATTTCTTTCCCAACTAGTGACGTTTACTAAACACTAGGGCTGGGTTGAAAATATAGATTTCTTGACTGTAATTGTTTCAACTGTGGAAAGACATCAAAGACAAACCTAAGGAAAGACATTCAGTGTCCATAAATTCGATAGTTAATTAGAAAAATTAATTCAGAGGGTGTTTTGCTAAGTATATGCACTAAGACTACATAGTCGTTATATTTTTACTTAACCTGTTCTTCAGTATTTAATGTATATTAGAATAAATCCATCTTGAGAACAAGTTAATAACTGTTTAAATGTTTATATTTCACAACAAACTGGAGTAGGAACATAATTCTGCTATTAAAATGTTATTATAATAATATTATTATTCATGATAGGCTTTTATTATAAGAACTGCTTTATGTGCAGTTTAAATGTTTCCTTACATATCTCTTCAATATAGTAATATGCCAAATTGTATCGTTTACAGCATAAGAAAAAGTATTGACGTACAGTACTGTCTGCACTTGATTGCTTATATATCCAAATGAATCTATATCAAATCGAATTGAATCGCCAGCTTGTGAACCAGAATCGAATTGAATCATGAAATTGTTTCAATATCCAATTTTGCCCTACTTAAGACTTAAACTGTGTCTACGTGAATATTCACCAAGACAGACATTTTGCCATTATTCTGTTTGTATTTGACCCTTCAAGAGCAATAAGTGTGAAGGAGAACTGATTTGCATGCTTTGGAAGCTGTCTGTGTCCACATCGGGACTTTGTGAGGTTTTTTTGTGGCTTATTTGTGCATAATAGCATCCTGTTCCTTTTCTCATTCATGCAGATTTTTTATTTTTTTTGCTCTAACGTGTCACTAACCTAAAGCAGTACCACAGCATGCACAAAATCGTCACCATGAAACCTACAGGGAAAAATGAAAGCATGAAGGGAAAAAACTTGGCACATCCAGTTTGTCTGCAAGGACTAAGGAGTGGAAGTAGAGTGCTGCAGAACTACTTCACTCTGTCTCACTCATTTATTTCAGTGAAAGAAAAGAAAAAAAAGTCCAAACCTCTCAGCGTCAACATTTTATTTATTTAGAAATTTTACAACTCCAACATCCAGGGCATAGTGTGAGCACACTGTTATGTGTGTCTTTCTAAGAGATAAAGAAAATAAAAAGTAAAACAAATGACTAATGAACATTTCAGATAACATTAATGAATATTAAACTATTTTTTATGAAATCAAAACTAACTAATCTAGCAGTTTTTTTTGAGAAAAATCAGCATGTCGACTCTCTCAGGTAAGCGCCGCGTTACTATTTGTTTAACATAAATAGCTCGGTACAGAATTTCGATCCGTTAACTATGTGTTAACTGACGCTAGTAAAAATGCTATGTTAACGGCAACCATCACCCGTGAAAATGTCGTTTTCTCCAACAACAACTTATCAAATTAGGATAATTAATTACCCGAAGATGTTGAAGTTGTTGTCGATGCCTCATTTAATGTTTCGTCGTTCAGGGGTTCAACTTCGGCACTTTGTGCAGGTGTGTTAGCTGCAGCTACTTTTGCTATTTTGCTGTGGGAGATCAAATACAGTACACTCTTGAGCTTTTGTGTTTGATTAGGTGCCTATTAGGTAACCTCTTCCTGAGGTTAGATGTGTTGCCATGGCCGGCCTTGCATTTAGAATTACAAATATCGCAAATAGTATTGTCTGCATCTTATTTTGTAAAATGCAGCCACACTTCCGAACGTTTTTGGTTAGCCATTGTTGTGTTTGAACAAGTTGCAGGGGTGACGTCGCGTCACATGGTGACACTCTCTCTTTCTTTGTCTAACGTACTCGCGCGGAGAGAGTACGTTAGACAAATGTACTCTTTTTCTTTTTTTTTGATGATGCTTAATTGATAAATAATTTTCCAAAGTCTGTCTGCCACAGTTTCATGATGAACCTAAAATAATATTAAACTTCTCATAACGTAAAAGATCTCTAATGTTATGTTTTGCGCTTTGGCGAAGTATCTGTCAATCAAACTAAAAAAAATTAACATTTCAAAATAATTTGTAATTATCAAAAAGCTGTGAGATAATTAAATATGTAGTAAGTATAAGTATGCACTTTGTGTTTCAGAATGAAGCGTGGCACTGCGGGAAACATCGTATTATGAGCAGTGTAATGTAAATACACTATGCTGCTCATAATCCGGTGTTTCAGAGAGCAGCTCAGATCAGTTAAAACAAACTCCATCTGAGAATGTGCTGTGAGTTGAACATGAATTTGGAATTGCTCTGTGTGCCAATTACTTTACAATTATTTTTATGATTACAATTATGATATTGCATAATTTCAAACTTTGTGATGACAGTGGGTGATAACAGATGATTACAGCATTTCACTATATTAGTAATGGTTTTGTAAATCTGTTGTGACAGAAATGTACAGGTCTCCCTGCAAGGTTTTAACGCTTGTAAGTGAAGGAATTAAGACAAGTAGTATTGTGATCTTACTACTGTAAAATAAAAATAGTATACTTATTTTTACAGTGCATTTGTATTACAGTAGAAATTCAAATTATTCAGCTTCTTATAAAAACAGTGTGAAAGTGATGTGGACTGAGAAACTAACACAAGTAAATAGAGGTTTGAGTCCACTGTAAGGTCCAGATAAACATCAATGCAGACATTTTTAGGCTGTTCTATTTGGTCACTGAATAGGGCTTAAAGCTGCAGTTTGTAACTTTTTTGGTTAAAAGTGATATGAAATCAGTTTTTGGGCAAGTACATAACTAGCCAATGTTGAAAACTATCTCCTTACCTTAGCCCGATTCACAACGATAAGCTTGTAATAATGTCTTCTAATTTAAGTGGCACTGGTAGGTTTTTTTTGCGGGAAATAGAACTAGCATGCCGCCGCTTGTCTTTGCGTCGTCGTGTCTGTATACATAAAGAAAGAGTTCCGGCTAGTAGGTTATATACACATTAACTGCATGTAGTCACGCAGTGCTGATGTTAACATTAACATTTTGAGAGCAAATTGTAACACTAATAATAATTTGTATGGTTTGGTGTGATAAAAGCTAAGCATTTGTTAGATTTCCACGTAACGATGGTAATTCTGCAAATAACTTAAATTGCAGGTTTCAAATTGATGTAACCGGATTGATGTAATGTAAAACTTTTCTTACAAGGACCATAGCACCTAGTTAATTTGAGAATCTTTTATTTAAGATATGATGGATGAACTCGCAAATTGAATACTTTGATATGATAAGATGTTCTGGTGCTATGGATGTCACTATCTGTAATCTATTTATTTTTGCCACTGACAGTATAGTTACAGTTGATGTTTAGTGGTTGATGTTGATGTTTAATGATTTGTTATTGTTATACACTGATTCAGACAGTGATTGGTTCAAATAAGTCATTGTTGTGAATGGGACACTAGCGGACGTGGACGCGTTGTGCGCTAATCCCGGTTGTTAGAACATCGCAAAGGATTTGTCAACATGGAAAACACTTCATTACTGCATAGGATTTTTTTTCTTTTATTGAAAGTGTGTTTTATGGTAGCTGCATATGTGGAATACTTTTCAGAGATAAGGAGACGTGTTTTTTTTTTTTTTTTATTGAGCACAATTCACACCACCGGTAATTCAAGTAAACAAACAAAAAAAATCTCAGAATGCGCCACATGAAACATGGATTTGGTCTTCTGACTTTTTACCGTCATGTCAGTTGATTTTGAGGGAGGGAGAGGAAGGACAGTTAGACAGAGGGAGTGCGTGGGCAGGGGCTCTCTGCTCTTTCTCTCCCTCACTTATCATGCACAGCAGTCATTTACATCACTCATAAATCAAATCAGATAAGGCTTTGGCGGGACAAAAATTAGTTTTGGCGGCTGCAATGCAGGAAAAACCCTGTCATTAATACAGTTGCAACTTAAATGCTATATTGTGCTGTATGAATGGGACAAATTGAGACTTGTTATGAAATAGTTTTCAAAACCTATAAGACTTTTGTTTATTTTTGAAACACAAATAAATATATTTTTAATAAAACCTGAGAGATTTCTGTATTGCTATTGAAAGTCCAGCAAAATATTGGTGCTTCAAGAAGTTCACAAAGTGATCATAAACAGAATCCATATGAATCTAGCAGTTTAATTCAAGTCTTTTGAAGACACACAATCACATTATGTGATAAAAAACATTTCACTTAAGCCTTTGTTCACAAACATTGATATAAAGTGATCATGTCTTGGATTAAACTGCTCTATGGATACATATGGATTTCTCTTAGGGCTGCACGATAAATCGCATGCGATATTTAATGCGCATCTTGTCAGTAAAGCAGGTTCTATAAACGGCGGTAAATTTCCATCACATGCTCGTTTTCACATGGTGCAGCATTTACTACACAGAGCCAAATTCACTGACAAGCTGCGCAAAACTCAATTATGAACGTGGTAGTAAATGGTGCTCCATGTGGAAGCGGAAATTTACCGCTGATTACAAAACCAGCTTTACTGACAAGATGCGCATTAAATATCGCATGCGATTTATCGTGCAGCCCTAAGAGAAATCCATATGTATCCATAGAGCAGTTTAATCCAAG
>JAFVLL020028986.1:0-51105 GCA_021397915.2 Tor tambroides | reverse complement strand
CAGGTGATGGGGATTTACCGCTAATCAAGGAGCCGGTTTTACTGACGAGATGCGCATGCATATTGCATGAGATAAATCGCCCAGCCCTAACAGAACACAACATCTGACAAGCCAATGAAAAATCCACCTGTGCATTACGTAATGCAGTGTAAATGTGCAAAAAAGTAAAGCAATGTTTAAAAAAATTGTTTTTAAATTAAATCTAAAAATATTTGAAGGTATTAATTTTATTATTATTTTATTAATTATTATTGTAGTAACAATTCATTTATTTAATTTGTAGTTAACTAGTGCAAAAACAGTTAAATAATTAACTCTTCTAGGTTGTTGGGGTCTGGGTTTATTTAATGACATGGTACTTCGTGACTTCCTACGCTTGCTATACTTCATACTTCAGTACAGTAAAAGTACTAAAATTTGTTATAATAAATCTAAATACAAGACCCGATAAGAACTAGGGAGTGGTATTTTCAACTGAGCTAATGAGTGTTCCTCTGTTGCCATCTAACTGTTATATTGGTAATTTCATATTTCATTTTAAAAGTGTTTGTTTTCCATCAGGTGACAGAAAGGGTTTAAAAGAAGTGTTTTAAAATAAAATGTGCTTCATAGACAAACAGCCCTCAGAGGGTTAAGAAGCATGCGTAAATTGGGTTTTGGAGTGCTATTGTTACTGTTAGCATGAATTTTGGAGATATCCCGACTTTATGCAATGTCTGCTTTTCTTTCCCCACTCTCTAGACTTCAGTAAAGAACATAAGGCTTGTAAGGAGTGTTTATGTTCTGCTCCTCCACCCAAAATCAGTGACCTGATGAATGACGAAGACCTTCTGTACACTCTAAGGCTGAAGCTCGATCCGACTCACTGCACTGTCAAAAACTGGAAGAACTTTGCAAGCCGCTGGGGAATGAGCTACGACGAGCTCACGCTTCTAGAGCAGCGCACACACGGTCCCACCTACCACAGTCCCACTCAAGAGTTCCTCCTGCGCTACAACCAGAAACCTGTCACAGAGCTCACCGAACTCTGCCAGCTTTACCAGCGCATCGATGTGCTTCGATTGCTCCAGAGGTGGATGGAGAATGACTGGCCCTCGCGCTGGCAGCAGGCCCATTAGCTGGGACTTCACAATAACTGGACAAAAAGTGTTGGTAGAAACTGAAATTCATGACTGCAGGGATGGACAGCAGGTCAGAACACACATTACTGAACAGGGTGGTACAAAGACAGTGTTTACGATGTTGTACACTCTACGTAGTTTATTTTTTGGTAATCTTTGGCTGGTTTTTTCACTCCAGATGTCACCGACTGGTTAGCTGCATTAGCTATGTGATAAAATTAACAAATATATGCATAGTAGCTCCCCAGCACTTCAGGAGAAAACGGAAAGACCGCTCAGGTGTGATTACTCATTTAGATTCTGTCTGGAAATTCACTGTGATTCCAGTCATACAGCTTTTAATTTATTTTAATATAAACGGTCATCTTCTGGTGGTGTGCCAGTGTTGGTGGTCTTATGAAGTGTCCTTAAATTAGTAACATATACTATAATGAGTCATTGTTCTTGATATCTAAATTGGTTTAAGACAACCTTTCACCTTTATTCTTGCCTGCATTCTAGTAACAGGGTCATTCTAGAATTAATCATACAAAAACTGCATCTCCTCTCTGTGTATAAAAACTGAATCTCCTTTATTGTTTTACATGAATTTGAGCATGTAAAACGTGATATATATCAAAATTCCCATTGCACTGCTCACAGAGCTCTTGAATTTAGTATCATGTTTGGTATGAATGGCACTTATTTTTTATTATTATTTTGAGACTTTAAGAAAGATTTAGCATGTCTCTAAGAAAGGAGTGGTAAAATAGCAGTATAACTGCAGAGATCAGTGGATCTGGAAGTTTACTGGACTTTACTGAAAATTTTAGTTTCAAAAATGCAGGGTGCGGCTGTTTCAAAATGTATGGTCAAATGTACAATGCAGGTAGTAGGGTAGAATGTGACAACATTACCTCTTCTAAACAAGACTTTAAAAAGTGTTTGGTTTTGTGCCATGTACTCTACCTAGCTTTTTATTTCCTGTGTCTAAACATTAAAGCCTGTTTATGTGCATCAGGGGTTCTCTGTTTAAAAATAAAACTTTTATATGCACAGTATCTGAATATTTGTTATAACTACCATTATAGTGTAAATATAAATTATTTTTTAATCTTCAATACATTATGAACTACTGGCATCGCTTGAATGTCAGTGGTGAATAATGGTCTGATGTCATCAAAATTGGAGTGAGTGTTAAAATGAATTTTCCATGCAGTGATCATATCATAAACTTTATTAAAGTCTTTTGAGAGATTTGTGCCCTTGCAAAGAGGTACGTGCTTCATGAAACACACAGAAAGACACACATGATATTTAATATATGTAAAAAGTGGACTTATTTTTATTTTTTCCAATTTGCAATACTGACAAATATATAGATGTATATAATTGGAATGGAAATAAGTGTAAACAAAAGACTATATATTAGACATTATTGCATAAAAAACAGTGACAAAATAGACAGAACTAGAGATTCAGCATATTTTCCTTCTTGTTCTTGTCAGTGTTTTGAGAAGATACAATCATTGCACATTTAAAGAGAACTTTATACAATTATGTATATAACTGAATATAAAAATAATTACATCTGTAAAATTCTATAATTCTTTTCTTTTAATACTCTACCCATTTTAAAAGTAAACAGCTGGAGGTGAATT
This sequence comes from Tor tambroides, assembly GCA_021397915.2. Lineage (NCBI taxonomy): Eukaryota > Metazoa > Chordata > Actinopteri > Cypriniformes > Cyprinidae > Tor > Tor tambroides. The sequence goes on along the minus strand of JAFVLL020028986.1, from coordinate 48,344 downwards.
TTTTATTTTTTTTTCTTACATATTATTTTACATATGCACTATGCAGTGGGTGTGGAACTACTCTAACAAGGCTCTTGATTTTATTTAACTTTTAATCTGTTGGCAAACCAAGCATATTGTTCAAGCTGAGGGCAATCTTAGCATCATCTTCACTGCTAGTTGTGTCAATCACTGGGTAGTCCTTATCAGCATCAGGCTTTGTGACTTTAAATGTTCCTCTGTTCACTTTTGTAGGGCTTCCTGGTTCTGAAGATATGCCAAAATCTGGGCTAGTAGTACGCGCATTAGACAATCTCAGCCTTTCCCGGATATCTACAGTAGCTGTCTGTCCATTGACCCCAAAAGACGGAGAAGAAGCTTTAAGATTTGTTTTGACTGAGGAGACTGAGACAACCGCGTCATTAATTGTTTTTGTAGGGTCAGTACTGAGGTCAACCGCTCCAGTGAGTTCTTGTAAGAGGCTGTCAATGTTGCTGTCAGGTAGGCGGTGAGGCTTGAACAATGGTATATTTTTGGGGAGTTTAATTTCTGCAGTGGTACCATCTACTTCTGGTGCTTTAATGTTTATATCCACATCCTTTAATTCAGTAGATTTTCTCCATTTGAAGGGCCATTTTACCTTACGCTTGGAGCCCTCAACTTCAGTGTTGATGCCTGGAACATCTACATCAACCCCAGCATTTGGTAGACTCATGTCAACATCAGGACTACCAACCCTAGGTGCAGATAGATTCAGATCTGGTCCACTTACATCAGCAGCAATGTCAACATCAGGAGATTTGACTTTTGGACTGGACACGTTAAACTTTTTGAGTGTTGGGAATTTTAGCTTTCCTTTGGGAGCACTGATGTCAACATCTGCTGTGGGGACATCTACATTAACCCCAGCTTTTGGTAGACTCACATCAAGATCAGGAGTACCAACTTCAGGCGCAGATAGGTTAAGATCTGGTCCATTTACATCAGCATCAATGTCAATATCAGGAGATTTGACTTTTGGACCAGACAGGTTAAACTTTTTGAATGTTGGCAATTTCAACTTTCCTTTGGGAGCACTGATGTCAACACCTGCTGTGGGGACATCTACATCAACCCCAGCTTTTGGTAGACTCACATCAAGATCAGGAGTACCAACTTCAGGCGCAGATAGATTCAGATCTGGTCCATTTACATCAGCATCAATGTCAATATCAGGAGATTTGACTTTTGGACCAGACAGGTTAAACTTTTTGAATGTTGGCAATTTCAACTTTCCTTTGGGAGCATTGATGTCAACATCTGCTGTGGGGACATCTACATCAATCCCAGCTTTTATAGACTCACATCAAGATCAGAGTACCAACTTCAGGCGCAGGATATTGATTCAGATCTGGTCCATTTACATCAGCATCAATGTCAATATCAGGAGATTTGACTTTTGGACCAGACAGGTTAAACTTTTGAATGTTGGCAATTTCAACTTTCCTTTGGGAAGTTATTTCGATGTCAACATCTGCTGTGGGGACATCTACATCAATCCCAGCTTTTGGTAGACTCACATCAAGATCAGGAGTACCAACTTCAGGCGCAGATAGATTCAGATCTGGTCCATTTACATCAGCATCAATGTCAATATCAGGAGATTTGACTTTTGGACCAGACAGGTTAAACTTTTTGAATGTTGGCAATTTCAACTTTCCTTTGGGAGCATTGATGTCAACATCTGCTGTGGGGACATCTACATCAATCCCAGCTTTTGGTAGACTCACATCAAGATCAGGAGTACCAACCTCAGGTGCAGATAGATTCAGATCTGGTCTATTTACATCAGCAGCAATGTCAAAATCAGGAGATTTGACTTTTGGACCAGACAGGTTAAACGTTTTAAGTGTTGGGAATTTCAGCTTTCCTTTGGGAGCACTGATGTCAACATCTGCTTTGGGAAGGTTTATATCAGCATCTGGCACTTTGACATCTGCATCAACTGTTGGAGCTGAGAGGCTGAGATCAGGAGCTTCTGCATTTAAGTCAATCTCAGGTGTCTTCACTTTTGGACCAGAAAGGTCAGCCTTTGGTTTCTTAAATGTAATCAGTTTCAGCTTTCCAGACGGAGCATCTAAGTCTGGGGACTTGATATCTACACTGGGAACACTGACCTCAGCTTTTGGTAAAATTGCATTTACATCAGGCACACTGGCCTCAGCTTTGGGAAGATTTAAGTCAACACTAGGTGAATTTAATTCTCCTTTGAGTTTGGGAACTGAAAGATCTAGATCTGCGTTAGCATCCAGCTCAGGCCCTTTTACTTTTGGCCCAGTCAAATTCAGTTTTGGCAAATTGAAATGTGGCATCTTAAATTTTCCAGATGGGGCATTAATGTCAACATCTGGGACTTTAAGGGTAGCATCAGGTCCTTCGAGCTCTGCTTTTGGCAAGTCTAGGTCTACATTTGGGGTGGAGAGATGTGGTGACTTTAGATTTCCCCCAATGTTTGCACTTGGAGCATTTAAGTTGGCTTTTGGTAAACCAAGGTCTAAAGAAGGAGCGGAAAAGTCACCTTTAACTTTGGGTGTTGAAACACTAAGATCAGGTGCTTTAAAATCTACATTAGGTGCTTTGAGTTCTGCTGTGGGCATGTTCACATCCATATCAGGTGCATCTAGTTTTGGTGTTTTAACCCGAGGTCCAGAAAGACCAAATTTAGGCAGCTTAAAGTGAGGTACCTTGGCTTTGCTAGAGGGGGCATCAATGTCAATGTCTGGGGCTTCAAGGTCTACATTTGGACTTTTGACATTAGCATTGGGCAAGTTCAGATCCACATCTGGAGCACTAAGTTTGCCATCCACTTTGGGTGCTGAAAGACTGAGATCTGGAGCTTTCAGGTCTAGGTCCGGTCCATGGAGATCTGCCTGTGCATTGAGGTCCACATCTGGACCTTTCATTTTTGGCCCAGATAGATTTATTTTAGGCAGTTTAACATGGGGCTTCTTTAACTTTGTAGATGGAGCTTCTATGTCAATATCTGGTGCCATAACATCAGCAGCTGGAGTTTTAATGTCTAGATCTGCTGCAGAGAGGTTGAGGTCTGGTGCCTTGACATCTAGATTCGGTCCTTCCAGTTCAGCTTTTGGCATATTAATGTCTACCCTAGGAGCTGACATGTCCAAGTCTGGTGCTTTTACCCCTGCATTTAGATCTGGAGTTTTCAGCTTTGATTTATGTAAGTTTAGCTTTGGCATTTTAAGAGTTGAGAACTTGTGCTTTGCAGTTGGAGCATTAATGTCTACATCAGGTGCTTTTACATCAACATCAGCACTTGGTAAATTGACATCTGCTTTTGGGATGCTGATATCTCCATCTATCTTTGGTGCTGAGAGACTTAAATCAGGTGTTGAGACATTGGCATCTAAGCCAACCTCTGGTGCTTTAAACTTCTGCCCAAATGTGGGTTTCTTAAATGTTGGCCACTTTATTTTCCCAGAGGGAGCATTTATATCGACACCAGGAGTTTTAATATCTACATCTGGAGCTTTAAGGTTGGCTCTTGGCAGATCAATGTCAACATTTGGTGCACTGACATCTGCATTTACTTTTGGAGCAGAAAGATTTGCATCAACACTCGCCTCTGGTACTTTCACTTTTGTAGTTTTTGCTTTCTTTAATTTAGGAAATTTAATCTTGCCAGAGGGAGCTTCGATATTAGCTTTTGGTGTTTCAATGTCCAGGTTTGGACCACTGAGCTCAGCTTTTGGCAAGGTCATGTCTACGTCAGGGGTCCCAATTTCTCCCTTAATCTTTGGGGCTGACAGATTCAAATCAGGGGTTTTTAGGTCCGCATTTATGTCTGGGACGGATAGATTCACATCACCATCAACCTTTGGTTTTTTACCATGTAGACTGAAGGTGGGCATTTTGAACTTGGACGTTTTGGTCTTCAGTTCAGGTTTATCCACGTTAAGAGAAACATCTGGGGTGTTAAGAGTAGCGGTAGAGACACTGACATCAGGTGCTTCTAATGTACCATCCAGACCTGCTCCTTGGAGATTTGGTGCAGACAAGCCAAAAGTTGGCTTTTTGAGCCCTCGGTGGCTGAAGTTAGGTGTGGCACCCTTTAGCTCAATCTGTGGCATTTCTGCATTTACTGTTGGGGTTGAGATGCCACCCTTAAGGCTTGGGGCATTCTTCTGTCCATTTAGCCCATTAACCTGAACACCTGGTGCTTGTAGTCCTGCCTCACTGTTCAGTCGAAGATCACCAAGAGACTAAAGAGGAAGGTGAGATGAAGACATGATGAGACCCAATTATTCTCTAATTATGCTTTTTCTTTAATTCTCAAGGTTGCTTACCAGTCCTGCTTTCAGATCTTTTGCTGTCTTGAGTTCAAGGTTCTTGTCGTAGGGCTCGAGTATTCTGATCAGTTTTAGCACTTCATCTTTACTGAGGTGGTCCAGATGAACGGTTGCAGCAACAAGCTGATCTCCTTCAAGAGACAAAAAGAGAAGATAAGGTACATTACAGAATCCATTACTATCATTAAGTTTGCTTGATGTATGACTGAGGCAGCATAGAGGATACATGTGAGTTCTTTACCTTTCTTCAGGTTGATTGCTGGATTTGTGATTCCTGTGACTACGACCCCTCCTTTTTCTGTGTCCTCCAAAGTTACAGTCTCTGAGAGGGCACGAATCTTTGTTTCTCCATTCTGCACATGAACAAGGTGACTTACTACCATACATTAGTGTTTTGTTTATAATCTCATAAATACATAATATTATTTGCAGAAGTAAAAATGATGTGCTATGCAGTGGCAAAGATGTAATCAGAGGTATAATGAATGTGTGAAATGCAATTAAAGGTTCTGTAAACTATTGTTAGCCATGTTGAAACTTCTAGCAGACTTAACTATTGAGTCAGGCATGCCCTGACTTCTGATTGGCTAAACAAATCTGATTACATCTCTCAGGTGTTAGGAATATTTTCTGTGTGCAATCCTGTTCAAAAATGACAAGAATCTTTAAATTGTTATTTTGGTGAGGTACCAACCATCATGTCTTCACTTCTTTAAATTCAACTGACATGTCATGAATACCAGTTTTCAGGAAATCTGTCAAAACAAAATGCAACAAGACTTGAAGTAATCTTTGTCAGTACATTTAGTAATATATTATGTGGATATTCATTTTATAAGAAGTAGGCTACATTTAAAATTCCCAAGGAAAATGACTGTCCTAAAGCCATTCAACAAAACATGTCATTTTAGTATTTTTATTAACATACAGTGGAAGTACAATGACTAATTGTAATTTGTCATTTGAATTTAAGGTCAGTTTTAGACCTGCTGATTCAAAACAAAGATGTTGCAAGCAATCGTCATGCCATCTTTACTCCATAAAATGAGCATATAAGTGCATGGGTGTGTGGTTGCTTCATTTTTAACCCTCTTCCCACACTCCTTGAGACACTTGTTACATCTATATTGCATCATTTTAGTAGTCTTGTACATTGCTTGGTAATAAAGCTAATCTAAGCACCACTGTTACATGTCTTTAAAAATGAATTGATTGATAGCATTGCCATTTCTTTCTTTCTTTCTTTTTTTAAATCATGACCAGTTATTTAAATATTAAGTAAAAATAACAAACATTATGTGTAAAAGAAGGGAAAAAAAGAACCGCCTCCAGTTTTTCAAAGACAGATGTAATACACTTAATCACATTAGATCTCATAGTGAGAAGGTTGAAGTAAATAAGAAAGGAAGATACTATTCCATGCTATAAACCACATTGCTTAGAACAAAATATAAACAAATGATGCTTTATGATGCTCCCTTTTAAGGTCTGCTGTCTGATAACCATTCACTTGGGCAGTGGGTTTATGGCATTATGACATTCTCTCACTGAGGTTTGAGCTAACATTTCACAGGCCAGCAGAGATTTTTTTTTTTTTTTTACATTTTTAAAGGAAGAATTGCAGAAACCTTGCATATGTGCAAAGTACAGCCTCTACATGCCCATTTTTTCAGATTTTCGATTATTAAACAAACTCCTAATTTAACTCAAAATAAAATGCTTTTTAACTTGGTATTCTGTCTCTGTAACAGATTGTGTATGTGTGGATTGTGTCAGGAATGTTTTAGGAATGAATGGACTGTGGAGAATGAGGAGAACCAGTTTTTTCAGATGAAAGAAAGATGAGGAGATATATACAAAGTCACTCTCTATCTCGCTTGGCTTTTTCCCTGCTAAATATCTGTCTTCCATTTTTTTTTTTTTCTGTTTTGTCTCTCTAAAGCACATTATTCAGACTACGATTAGAAGGGTCAGATGGTCTTGATAATGAAGTTAAGATTTCACAGTCAAGATCAGAAAAATATAATTACTTTGCTCAGTAAAGCGTTGAGTTTAATCAGCAACAGGAATCATCTAATGTTTCAGCTTCACCAACCACAAAAGTTTCCCAAATACTTGCTTCTAAAATAATATGATGCTAAAAAAAACCATCACTGCTTTCAAAAGTCATATCGTATCATTAGTTATTCTTCATTTTTATAGCACGCACATGATGCATGATTAATTTCAGCTCATCCAAATGTTTCTCCTGTTCACATTTTTGTGAACGTTTTCAATTGACAACTAGTATTAATCAGTAAAACCTCAATAGACTCACATTTATCACAACAATCAGAGCAAAGTGCACATCAAACACAAATATTAAACGAGATACCTCATACATTTTCAACTGAATTTATGAGTTCCCATCAGATGACGCAGGATGATAAATTGCACTATGATGTTCCTTCTGATTCTGTATTATCTATTTAAGCACTGGTCAGAGTGAGTCACTTACCAAATGTTGTTAATGTTGAGTGTATCTGTAGCTGTTGATGTTGACACCTGTAAACTCCAGGTCAAAATGACTGTCATCCTCTCTGTCATGGGGTTTCTGTCAGATAAATGCATGTGGAGCCACCAAACAGGTTCTGCAGCAGCAGCATGACAACCACACACACACATAGCAACACACACCGAAACTACAGATACAGAGAGTAAGTTTAAAAGTAAATTTGTGGCATATATTTCAATTTGATTATGATGGGTTTTTTATTTGTATGTTTTCTACGTCACAGAGAGCTTCGGTTCAGAATTGCCCCAGTCAGCCCCAAAAACTCTTAAAAATCCAGAATGGACTTTGAAACTTGTTGATTTTCACATTATAAAATGATCATATTTAAACTATGGTGAGATGATTTATGCTTTAGTCAAAGTTCAAATTTTGTGGGAGCCGTGGTTTTTCCTTAGACACAACAGCTTAGAAACATCCTATGAGAAAAACTATAGTGTATTTTGTCAACAGTGAAATATTGCAAGACTGTTGTGTTTGCAAGGGTTTGGCCTTATAGTCTTGTGCCACACACCTTAAGTTCTTTCTGAAATGCATATGAATGCATAGCACTACAAAAAGGTTTCATCTGGTTGTTTTGATAGTTTCAGTCAAGGGATAGTTCACCCAGAAATAAAAAATCTGACGATATTCTGTGTATCAGCTAAGAAGATACAGTATTTTGAAAAAAATACTTTGGAGTGACTTTCATTGTATTGACAAAAAAGTAGACGCATTCTTTGGAATATCTTCTTTTGTGTTCCACACAAAGTTACACAGGTTTGGAACGACATGAGGGTGAGAAAATGATGACTTTTTTTATGTTTAACATTAATGCAACACCCACAAATGTATTTGGGAAATGCTTGTTCACATTTCTCAGCACTACTGAGGCATAATCAATCAAGTTAACCATCAAACGTCCAACAGGAAACTGCTGTCTGGTTGAACAATACTGAAAGTTTGAGAAAGATGTCTAATGAAACAGATCATAAAGTCATTAAGGTGTTAATGTAAGGCGTTAATTTGTTGTTCTGAAATGATTTGCCATTCTGGTATACAATAAAGACATCATTGTAAGAGTTTTTGTTTTATTTCATGAACTGTAGTACAGTCACTTTTCTTAGTAAAGTAATACTGTTAGTCACCCACCTTGCAACCTCAAGCTCTTGGCAGCAGAAATGGAGCCTTTAACCACTATTTATGACAGAAAATAGCTTCTATGAATTGTTACATTTACAAGAAGAGACTGTCAGTGCAAATAAGTAACCACTCATCTTCATAATACAGGGTTTGTTTGCAGAGAGAATGTGATTTAACTCCATGGACACTAAACTGTGCTGCAATTGTTAATGTTTACAGTTCAGTACAAAGGTAAAAGTTTATGAATAGAATGAGATTTTACATTTTGAATGTACTCATTACAAGGTAATTGTATATGTGGTTGCAGTAAATCAGCATGACGTGGTTATTTAACAATAGATGAGTGATTGTTAAATCAGGGAAACTTTTCTGTCCTCTTGAATTATTTATTTTTGTTTATTTTTTAAGAACAGTTCATCTAGTTTTAGCACCACTTACAAATTTACACTTTCTTTAAAAATGTGACTCTTTTTTTGCCTATTATAATACATTTAAACATTATTTGACTCTTTAATTACTAGAGTGTTTTGTGGAAAATTCATTTTGGACTTTTGGACTAATACATTTATAAAAAAAAATGATGTTTGGGTAATTCTACTTCACGCTTCTGTGTAAAACTTGTATATTTATGTGTACAATTTGAATTTTTTTAACCCAATACTGCTGTCGTCATAGCATCACGCCAAGCATTTTAGAGTTTTTCAAACTAATTTTTTTTTTTTTTGAGTTAAAAATGAAAAGGGACATGCAAGAACATCTCTGAAAACATCTCTCTTTAAACTTTTTTTTTCCCCATCATAATCTGAGAGTAGATTTATTAGTGAGAGTAGATTTATTTATTATCAAACTGGTTTAATTCAAAAATAAATGATTTCTTTTTTTATTTTAAGTTCAATAAGTTGAGTGACTGATAGCTATGGCTTAGCCAACGTTTTCTCCAAAAACTAAACCATCACACACAATTTAAAATCCACGCAGTAATGTAGTTTGAAGAAGTTTCATTTTTCATGATTTCAAGTAGTCAAAAGTGCATCTGAAGAATCACCCATTTATGACCCTCATTTTAGCCGTTTTCACTGTGTACTCAGCAAAGCCCCTATTGACTGCACTGTCATGAAATCCACAGATATATTACCGAACCTCAAAAGAAAGTGTTTGAGAGAGGAAAGCACCTTGTGTGCTTAGCATAGGCTAATGCATGAAGGCTGACTGTGGTGGTATTGAGCTTGTGCACATGTTATGACAAGAGCAGTGCTTTCGCCTTAAGGGAGGACTTTGGAGTTGAGTCTTTGACTTTTATTTATTCGTGTTACATCTAAGTCTTAGCGTCTGGGCTTCAGGTACGAACTTGTCTCTTTCATTGTATCTCTGTAATGAAATACAGTCACCAGCAACTAGGAAACAAAAGCTCTCCTCTAGCCATAAACATGTTAAGGCCTCATCATTAATTAAGGAAGAACCTCATAGTGGTGGAAGCAAAAACACAGGAATGAAAGTTGCTTCAGTCTTCATGCAGGCAGAGAAACAGGTGTCTAAATAAATACTGCAAACTAGAGGAGCACAAAAAGACATTTTATTCAGTTCGGTCTAAATCGAGAGTTGGATTTTTTAGGTCTTTTGCTTTCTTTTGTCACTGTGGTACTATGCGGTGCTACAAAATGTGGTTGAGCAACTGTTTGAATTGTGAAAAACACATATTTGTCATTGCACGCACAACCATCGGCACAGTACCAAATGTTTGAGATACCACCAATCCGGTTGTGACATACTCGAATTGTTTTAGAAACACTAACAATTAAGAAGCAAAAAAATGCCATGAATAGTTCATGGCACACAAGTTAATTTCCTAAGTAACAAACTGTTTATCCAATTTACAGTATGTTCTGACCCTTAGACCATAACTTCATACATCTAATAATATTTTAAACTTTAGAAGAACAATATAAACGTATACTTTTAAATAAAAAATGGCTGCTGTGTCCTCAAATCAGGTTAATTTTAAAGAAATGTACATCTTTTATAAGGTTGTGTCCCAACGTTTTGTCAGCTGAGTCAGATATTTATAAAATCAGGCAATATCAAAGTCAGCCTTCTTGCTGAAGGTCCTCTTTCCATGTTTCACCTGCTGGGTTTAACAACGTCACAAACTCTGGTGAGTTTTATAGTTTTTAATTTTATATCAAGTAGATATGGTTATATTTTATGTCAGTATCTCACTAAACAAATGGTAAAGAAATTGTTTGGGATTTTTACATAATTTTCCTCATTTTAAGAAGGTCCTTTAGTATGCAAACACCAGAAAAACAAAATGGCTGCTGCATTTACATGGGTTATCTGCAAAAGATGATTATTTTGTCAACAAATAGAAAATATCTTTATCTTTATCCTCAAGTGGGATAAAGGTAAACATGTTTGACTTGACATCCCTGAAATGAGCTACTTACAGAAGATTACTTTATTTAATATTAGAGTAATAGTAGAAGTGAAAAAAAAGGTGGTATGGGGAAGGAGGAGGGAAGCCTGAAGAATGTTCATGAAGGTGAGGTAAGTGTTTAAGGAGTTTGTATTAAAGGCCCTAGTAATTATAGTAGTGAGTCTCACACTGTCTAAACCAATTCATGACTCACTGCAAAAATAATACAAAGTGACAGCATAAGGTATTTGTTCTGCCATAGAGACACGCATTTCCACCCAGACAGGGGTCAGAGTCAAATTCCGAGTCCTCTGATGTATGAATGAGAATGAACATGTTCTTGATTGCTTTAAGACGTTTCTGTGTTCAAGATTGTAGCCTAATTATTGTTTTATAGAGTTTTCATACTGTATGTGTGGATAGTTCTAGCATTTTCATGTAGCCTGGACATCCGTACACAAATTGAGGGTCTATAATCAATGTTTATCCCAAACTACTTGTGGTTTCAGACATGTCTGACATTCCTGTTGGTTCCGAGTCTTTCCTCTAACATGCATGGCCATTGAGTCAGCGTTGTTGGCACTGTATAGTATCCTTTTAAACTAGGTGCGGCAGGGATTGAGCATCATGAGCGCACTTCAGAAGAATGCCACCACTCCACATTCTCATTCAGGTATTTGTAACTCAATGCAACTGCACAGCTCAGGCCAAAGATGCAGTAAAAAAGCCATTGTTTTTACAGATATACAGTGCACAAGGATTCGTGAATGGTGGAGTGGTAGCAGTATTTCCTAAGAGAACCTTCTTTAAATATGGTGTCTGTGAAAAAAGTTTAAAGTGTTTGAATTGTACCTCACGTGAAAATTTAGTGTTTTTTTTTTTGCTTCTTTTTTTAGAAAAAAGCTATAGAAATTCCCACCACATTTCAAATTCTGTATTGAGTTTAGAAACATTCTGTGAAGGAAATGAAAGTTTAAATAATTTTACGATAAAAAGCTGATTCTGTCTTGTTAATAGCTTTAAATTTGCACAATTTGTATAGTGAAAACATCGTAATTTCGTAAATCTTTATAGGAATCATTTTCACACAAAATAGATATTGAATTTCAAATTTATTTCACTGTTTACTCAGTTTCCAAGACAGTTTTAATGTGACCATCATGTAACAAAAATGAATGGTTAATTTATGCCTGGAATATAAAAGTGCCTAAAGTTGAAGAAAGTTTCTGTCAAGCAAGTGACATTGGATATGTTTTATACGAGTTTGTTCTCTGTACATTCTAATATAATTGTTTTTTGTTTGTTTTTTTCTGAAACATTCATTTTTTTTACTCTCTCTATAGAATAGAACATGAAAACAATTTTAGTGCTGGTCACTAAAAGGACAGTTGGTTGTACAAGGCCAAGAAGGAGCCTTTAGTATCACCACTGTGCCCTTTAGTAAGACACTTAAACCCAGTTTGCTACAGTGGGATTGCCCTTATGTCACTTTATGATTCATATGCTAAATAACAACATTTTGAGAACATGCATACAGTTGCAAATCTCTTGTGTTTAGGATGTCCCAGCATTTCTAAAGAAGTTGATGTCATATTTCTTAAGGCAGTTGTCCTGCTCGGGGCATGTAAGAGCCAGAGAACTATTTGTATTCATAGAAAACTACTAAGATCGTTCTGATAAGTCTCTAAGACAAGAGTGCTTGTATCTCAATGAGCACATTTTTGTGAAACTGACCTGATAAGGTAAAGCATCTTTGTGAGGCGTCTTCTGATGTCCTAAAGGAGGAGTGAGGCATGAGGTCTAGCATTGCACCTCAGGCATTTGTTCACTCAGATACTACATTCCTTAGCCAACCTAATACTGTTCAACCCATGCGCTGCACAAACACACTTTGACTTATTCATTTAGGTGGAATTCAGGTAAACTCTAATTCCAAAACTAGTGCATTGCACACTGCACGTATACACACGGCTGCAGGGTAAGCTTAAATATTTCCTTTAATAAAGGCCGTAAATTATAGTGTTTAGAAAAAACAAAATTTTGTTTATAGTAGCTAAATAACAAGGGAAATTCACAATTAGTAATCAATTGGAATCCAAATCCCAAAGCATTTTAGCGATGTAAAAGTAATCAATTTTCTTCTTTATTGTGACATAATTGAGTTTTGACATTTTAATTAAAAATTACAAGGTTAAAACAATTTTAAAATCAAACATGCATTTCTTAAAAAAAAATGCATCAATAACATGCATTTAAAAAAATAGAGCAAGTCACAATGGAATAGAAACGTCTGGACTTTTCACTAGTGATATGTATCTGAATGACATGGCTTATCAAACAAGAAAGAATGTAGGGCGGGATTTTTTACTATCGAAAACTTATCGGATTGTAGAAAGCGGGCGTTGCAAACTAAATGGATGATTGAATAAAACCCATCTGAAAACTGAACAACGTTTTTGCCAAGCCCTCACACTGCTTTACACATCATCAGAGAGAAGTCGTAGTGAAGGGGTCACGATTTATGATGATGTACGCACTAAATCATTTATAATAACACTACAAAAAAATTACATTTTGATTTCATGACTTTAAATAATCTGGATTCAGTCTGATTTACTGAATAAGTGTTTGTCATTGCTTTATAAAAGCCTACTTATAATTGTTGATAAATAGTTTACTCAGATTTTTTTTGTGCGCATCTCCTGCATATATTTAACCTTGAGTTATTAGAAGTCAGAGGTATCTGTAGGTTACACCGGTTCAGAGATCAGACACCAGGAAAATGTCAAATCCATGCATAGCCTGTTCTTAGAATCAAAATGAACTAAATTAAAGCAGAGCACATATCAGAAAACAAACATTACTAAGAGAGGGAACCATGTCTTTATTGACTTCAAATAAAATAAAATTCATTATACTAAAATTTGTATTTATTATACAAAAATATGAACATACACAGTATGTTTGAAAGACTGGCTGTTACTGTTAAAAGAAACGATGATTTGATTGAAAAGATGACATTTCATTCTGCGATGACAAGAATCTCTTGATCTGCTTCAGTTGGTTCCGTCATCACATTCTCCCTGACCGGAGACATCGGCTCTCCTTTCTTACAAGCGCTCAGCTTTGGATTGTCCCTGAAACAAACACATGCACAGACGTTTAAATACATTCGCATCAAAGCATGTGGCCATTTTGGTCGGTCCTATCATATGGCTTTAAAATATAACACTTATGGACAACTTCTCAATTGCCAATAAGTAAGAGAAAGAAGCAACAACCAGATACTTCTCTAGTTTCATCCACGAACTGACTTCATATTTAACTCCTATGTTGATTAGCCCCTCCCTCTTCAATCCTGCACTGACTGAGGCCCTAATTATTCAACTCAGGCCTGAGCATTGCATAATGGGAATGTATTTCCTTTCATAGTGAGCAGGCACCACCCTTCTCTAAACTACTACAATGACTCTCACTTTACCCAAGCAATCAGTTACACCTCTGTTGTTCACATATCAACCAGGTAACAGCACCACTCCCATTAGTTTAGTATCTTGGTGTTAACAGGTTTATTCCACTACTGGCGACAGGTGGTACTGACAGCCAAATATAAACAGTAGAAGATGAATTGGACAGTGTGAGGTCTTGTCATGGGCCATGTTGAATCATTTATTTACATAATCACATTCTTACACATAGGCTGACTTACTTTTTGAAGCTAAAGGCCCCCCAGAGGCCGCTGATGGTGGCCTGCAGGCCTGGACTGTTCTCATTGTTGACAGTACTCTTTTTCCCACTTGCTTTCTTCCTCAGACCGCTGGGCCTAGCAGGAGTGGAGGTCTCAATTTTACCGCCTTTACCCTGCCCACAAGGCTGTTTCCGAGACAACCCTGAAACCTAGAGCACAGGTGTAGGAAGTCAGACCGAGGGTGGAGGTGTGGGGAAAAATCATATCAATGTTTAATCCCCTCCCGACTCCCACACTCTACGGTGTAAGGAAATGGAAATGCAGAATGCAGACTGTGGTTTTGGGTCATGATTAGACGGACGTGCCTTTGTTCTGTTCAGAGCAGGTTTCAGCTTGTCTGTGGGAGAACTGCTTGGGCTGTTGGAGCCATCTGAATCTCTCTCCTTTTCCTTCAAAAAGAATAAAAACCTGAAATAACTGATAAATGGTCAATGATAAAATTCAAAACTATTTTGTTTAAATAAATTACAAATAAAACACTAAAAAGGAAATTGCTCAATTAAATGCTACAAGTAAATGCAGTCATTACAACATTATAATATACAGTATAAAAATGAATATTTATTATGAAATGTGCTAAACACCACATTGAACTGTTATAGAATAATGGAGTTTTTTTTTTTTTTAAAGAAACTAAGTGAGAATTAGATGACAGAAAAGTTAGCTTATATATATGAAGTCTATAAAAATAGGGCAAAAGAGCATGCATAATCAAAAATCCAATCCAATACAGATTTAAATTTATTAAATATATCATGCATCCTTAATATTAGAACGAGGGGTGTCCCCGACTAAGAATTTACATAGTGGAATCAGAATTGTCGAATCTTGCCGATAGTTGACTGACAATGGAATCATATGTGCTGGGGCGGGGGATAAAATATATTACCAAGAGTCAAGTAGTCAGACAATCGACAGTCACGTTAACAGACAGGGAAAATGTGTAACGACGCCTCGCAGATACAAACGGGGTAAATAATGTTTTGTGTTTTGATTAATAGATCGTTAACTTTGGTCAGCCGCATATCATGTTGTTTATTTCTTATCAGAGCTGATGAAACTGAAGATTTGCACTAAATAAAACCAAATAATCCACAAATAAGATGAAATCAACAGATGCAAGAAGTATTCGATGAAGTCCGCGTGCATCTTTACTCTAACTGTATAGAGATTTTCATGGAGGAAATTAACGAATATCCTGCTAATTTTTCCGACTTTGAAGCATATATTACTGCCACATAAAACTTCATGTGACTGCATAAATATGAGCTGCTGTGAAAACTGCTCAAACATAGTGCTGAACAAAACTAAATTTCATTTTCTCCAGAGTGCAAACACAAATATGCATTGAATAGTTTGCCAGATCTATTTCGCTTGTGTTTTTCCGTGGGTGCTCAGCCATTCGGCACCTACGTTCACAGCATCCAAAAATTAAATTAGAACTGAAATGTTTTGAAATTTTGCACCCTACCTGATCGAAAAAAATCCGGTCTTTCACTCTGCCTGTCAATTTGAGTCTTGTTAAAGATTTAAATCCCTGTCGGTCATGGATCACGGAAAGTGAGTGGTTGGATTTATTCACGCACATTAAAAATTTTCATTAAAAGCTTCTTTCTTTTCACATTCTTATTTACAGTACTATCGTAATAGGCTGTATATTAACTTATAGGGAGAAAACCGGTAGTTGAAATCAGACAATGAACACCCCCATATAGCCACAGTGGCATGATCCTCGTTTCGTAACACCTCTGCGAATATTCGACTGTGAATTTGGTAGTCCAATCAGGCTCATCCTATCATCGACTACTCGGGGTCACGCCTAATTAGAACTAAGTAATTACTATACTACATTTAAGACATTTAGCAAGCACCTTAAAGGGATAGATCACCCCAAAATGAAAAATTGTCATCATTTACATCATTTTATCTGCTGAACTTGAAAGACATAATGGTAACCGACCAGGGATGCATTTCCCAAAAGCATTGTACACCTAAGTTGATCATAGCTACATTGGTTTCAATGAGTTTACGATGTACTTATGCTTACGATGCTTTTGGGAAACGCAGCCCAGTTTTGTAACATTGATTCCATTGTATGGGGGAAATAAATAGAGAGACAATCAGGGTGAGTAAATGATGGCAGCATTTTCATTTTTTGGTGAAATTATTTTATGGTTGACAGTATCAAACATGAATGGATCAAAATACATTTTCTCACCTTATCAGAATTGTCCTCTGTGACTAGGGAGTCCTCCACACCAGCAGAGATGCTGCTAGACTGAGAGAAATATGCACTGTCTTGAGACGGAGGAGACCCGGGAGATTTCTCTGCATCCTCAGTGCCCTCTACAGGAGAGGACGATAGAGAAAGCCCTGATCCTACCCAGGAGAAGCTGCCCTTCTTTCTGTGGAACTGCTGCAGGGTGGATAAAGGTGTGGAAGATCGGTGTCTGTCTGTGGTGATCGTGGGTGGATGCGAAGCAGATTTACTGAGCTCTCTGGTGCTTCCTGACCAACTACAAACCCCGAGACCCAAACTAGCAGGCCTGGCGGAGTCAGATGGAGATGCAGGTGTGCTGGACGACTCATCTTTGGCCTGCTCTCTCTCTGGGTCAGGGTCCTGACACAATGCTGGTGTGTTTCCTTCAGATTGTGAGACCGACATCTCTAGAGACTTCACAGGCTGAGGTGAATCTTGTTTTAGCGAGTCTTCCTGTGTCTCTGCCATATTGGATTCACCATGACAGAAGAACCTGATGGAGATGTCAATATCATTATTGTCAACAGAGTTTAAACTGGGATTTTGGAGGTGGAGGAACAACCACCAGGCCTCCCATATTTAATGCCGTTGTGCCACATAACAGTCAGGTCCAATTTAACCCTTGATTGTGTGTGTAATGGCAAAATTAAGGTCTAACAGTAACTTTTGATAGCAATAGCACACATTCCTTCAGTAAGTTTCCCATCGTGCTCATACCTGCTGCGCATGACCTGCTCTCCAGTGCCCTCTTCTGATTGGTTCCTCCACTGCAACAATGTTGCAAAGCGATTTCGAGGGCGACACTGTCCAACTGTTCTGCCACACCCCTTCTCCTTAGAAACAATGTTGTCACTGGTCAGCGGCTCAGTGGTGGGCGGAGTTTCAGGACAGCGCCTCTTTACACCAGCTGAATACTGCCCTAACAGGTCATCCACAGAGAGGCTGGTGTCTTAAAAAAGACAAAATATTACATATAAACATGCCCAGTCAGGTGTCTTATCAAAATTATCAGTCCCATCCTTGAGATTTATATTCATGGCACCAAGGCCTGCTTACCTTCACGGGGTCTCTTCACTTGTGATTCTCTTTGGGGCATTTTTAGATTCTGCACGCTGACTATCTTCTCTTTGCCCCGGGTAGGAGGGGGTCTTTTGGGGCTGGTAGGACTCTTTGGCTGGGTGCTACCTGGTTCATAGTTCTTGCTCCAGATACTCATCTGCAATGGGACACTTTTGTCACATCTGTCATTCCAAGAACAACTGCGAGCAGCTTTAGAGGGCTGGAAGAGAGAGAGGGACACCTTAGGTACTTTGATACGCTATTATTATTAACTACAATTAAAAGTATTACAAATAATTTTCTGCAATTCAAATAAATCTGAAATAAAACATAAATATTTACTAAAAATTATAATGAAAATAAGAAACGTTGCCTTGGCAACTAACTTAAATAAAAATCTGAAGTGCTAAAATTGCTAAAAGTGAATACATAAATAATAGTATGTAAATAAATAAAATAAAGCTATATGATAAAACTGATAAAAAAATGACAAAAGCAAATTACTCAAATTAAAATTAAAACTTAAAAAAAATAAAAACTAATTCAAAATATTAATAAGTACTATAATAGCATATAAAATATGCTATGTTCTATGAAATTTATCCACAAGTTCATATACATTAAAGATGACTAGGTTACCTGAGTGTAAGGTGCGTCAGGGTTGAAGTCATCTATCCTTTGCATCGTGTTAATGTCCATATTCCCAAGAGCCATTTCCAGCCCTTTCTCATCTCCTACATTACTGCATTTATTCAGTTAAGTTAAATTTGCAATCAAACAGAGCTTTGCAACACAAACATACATTTACAAAAAGGCTCAACTTTAAAAACAGCTTTTGCATCTGTCGTGCCAAGACAGTTTATGGATTAATTGTAATTATGTGAAAATGTAAGATCAGCAGTTCCTGTTTGATCATTATACAATAGTGTAAAGATACGTTCCAGCATAGCTGAGGGAAGCGGGGTCAATATGATCCGGGTAAGGGTTCAAAGGAACCACCTTCCTCTTCAAGGGGTCAAAGACCAGCTGATACAGAAATGTGTTGTTGGCTTTTGTGAAACCCTCAATGTACTCATCTGGCACAGTGATGTCCATCTTCAGGTACTGACCCATCTTCTTTATCACCTGTATGACAGAGACTAATTACTTAATTTAGTTATGCTGAATTATGCTCTAGTTCTGCTATCTGGTTAAATTTGTTTTCACAATAAAAAGATTGCTCAGGTTCTCCACTAAAATAAGTTTCAAAAATTAAATGCAATACACAGAACACAGAAGGCAGTGTGTCCTATGGGACTCTTACCAGAGCAAGAGGGACGTGATAAAACATGCCGTTTCAGTAATATCATCAGTTGCATAAGTATGAGCACATAATTAACTGTTTGTTGTGGCAGCTTAACATATTAAATATTTCTAACCAACTCTTTTTATTCTCTCACCTTCAGAATATCTGGGTTGTTTGCCATCCTGAGTAGCTTGCATGCCTTTCCCAGACCAATGCCATATAGAGACGGCAGATAGTCACAGCCAGAGAGGATACACATGTAACGGAACTTCTCCTCTGTGAAGATGTTGCCGAGAGACTTGCAACGCCCCAGGTGACACTGATCAATCTCCAGTCCATTACCTTGTTTATCCATCTTTAAAATCACCTTCAAACAGTGCATAACCAAAGTTAATATCCCCACTGTCCTCCAACATGTGTCAGCACCACCCAGATTCAATAAGCTATGAAGTTTATTTATTGTTTTACCATTCTAACAAGTCCTGCTTTTCTCGTTTTAAGCATAAGTCTTAGTAAATATTTTTAGATGCTTACAAAAACCACCATTTAAAGGTTTGGGGTTGGTAACATTTTTTAAAATGTTTTTGAAAGTTGCTTATGCTCACCATGGTTATTTTTATTTGATCAAAGTAAAAAGAGTAATGTTTTTTCCAATTTTAAATAACAGCTTTCTATTTTCAGTGTCACATGATCATATATTTTTAATATTATGGAAATTATCAGACTTTAAAATAAACAAAACATTTTACTGACCTCAAACTTTTTTTTTTTCTAAAAACAAGTGTTATTATTTTAGACTATTTTAAATTTATCTTGTAGGGACGTTTAGATACTTTTACTGAAAAACAAGAAAAATACAGAAAATAAGAACATTTTTGCAGTGCAGACTTGCATGACACCAGACTGTGGTCAGTACCTGGTTTCTAGGCAAGTGTTTTTTCTATTGTCCATTGCAGTGGTACCTTTTTACACCCAAATGCCAACAGATCTGAGTCCTCTGTGATCACTGCCTGAGCAATACCAGATTTGTTTAGGAAAGCTAACTGGGCATCTGCTTCATACGGAGCAACAACACAGTCCACTCCACGCATCCTGGCGGCCTGGAAACCAGCAAACAGGCATAAATGAAAAGGTGAATCCTGATTAATCTGTTTCCAGTATTGCATAATAATTAACTATAACATCCACTGTCTACTAAAGACATCCTAGTATATTAACTTCAATAAATGTTATTTCACTCATTCCAAAACAAATATTGTTTACAGATATCAGATACAATGGTCTCACCTTAATGACATCATGTGCCATAGATGGGGTGATATTAACACTGCGGGTAAAACATTCTCTGGCTTCTGATATCTTACCCTCCCGCAGCAGCTGTTTGCCTTTCTGTAGATTTGCCTGTCGACGCCTGTTAATGAAATATACATTAAATATTCTTAATTTTTAATTAAGTGAATGAACTTTTTCTCCAGTAAATATTATGTTCTTACTCGCGCCGGGACTTCTCCACTTCCTGTTTGGATGGCAAGTTACGTCCGTCAAACACCAAGATTGGCTTAACACCAAAAGAAAGCAGCATATCCACAAACTTCATACAGTACGACACATACCTGATGGACACACAATGAATGTGAGCATGAGAAATGCACATTTTAACCTGGAAAATGATTGAACTGCTGAACTACTCAGGATATCGCATGCAAACAAATGAAACGACTCACTGATCTGTAGGTTCTCCTTTTGCAAGTTTCTCTGCACATGAAAATGCCCCCTTATGGAGCCAGCAGTATGTGTCCACCGCCACTGTCTGTCCCCGGTATTTCTTCACATTGATAGGCTCTGAGGCATCTTTGATAAACTGCAGCAGGCCTTGAATTCCCATGTTGTCTGTCTGGAAGGACAGATGTCTGAAGGTGATGGCTTATCAGAATCCAGCCTGTGTCACTCTATCAGATGAAAACAAAAATCTCTGATGATCAATGAGAATAACTGTTACACGATGCACTGTAGAACATAAACACATCCTCAAAAGTCAACGGAAAACATTCCCTAACCGTCCAACCGCGAGGACGTATATAAAAAGACAAACACCAACATACAATAACGTTAACTTTTAATAAATGTAACATAATGTTTATTTCATACGTCCGCGAAAGACTTTAACCGCCAAATCCCTCCAAAACCAAGCACAATAGTGACAATTCTCGCGAAATTAAAACGACAGAACAACATGAAAAAGAATCGGAGCGCTGAAGTTAATACCTTACTCATACATAAATTAAACTAATTCTTTTTTGTTTTAGTATTTATTTTAAAACACTTACCGAGCGCTTTTACTTCTGCTTCAGTGTCTGCTGGTGTTACAGGGGTTCGACTTTAGCGGCAAAAACGTGACATCACTGCAGAATAACCTTATTGGTCAACCTGACAAAGACAGCCAATCACGGAGCAGAAACGTCAAAGAGGCGGGACAATGAATTCCACAACATCGGAAATCTCTAAATTATTTATTTATTTATTTACTTATTTATTCAGGACACAACATTATTCAGGATTAAAATGTTAGCAACATAAATCAGTTTGGAGTTTGATAAAGAGACGGAAGCAGTCATAAAAGCCGATATATTTAATGTGTTTTTAAATGTTTTTTTTTATATACTGACTTTGTTGCATATAAGAATGAGCATATGAGAATGGGTGAGCATATATACACTAACTATAGAAGTATGACTGAAGAGATTGTGTCTATGTAACTATGTGTTTTTCATTATGCAAGTTACAGTCTCACAACTTCTATTCAGTTCTAGGGCAGTGTAATAACATGTTATGGCATTTAATATAATAGTGATGTCAATAACGCTGACTAAAAAAAGCCCTATATATACACATTACATAAGCATTATATGTAACACATATGTAGCATTTTAACGACAATGCAAATAATTTCCGTCAATTGAAATAATATAGACAGATCAATTTGACTTGGGAAGGCATATAGCTGAAGGTGGACTGGGTTATAATGTTACATATATAACAAATGTCGTGTCATGTCATACATGATGTAACCCTTTTCTTCAGAAGGGTCACGGGGTGGTGCTGTCTCGGTGCAATGAACGTGTGTTGTCGGTGCTCGGTTCTGGCGCTGGGTGGAGCGCGTGCCTCCCCGTTCCGTTCTGCTCCAGGATTTGACGTGTCGTCTGTGTTTTTTCTGCACTTCCTGCTTCCTCCATGACTGTTTTGAGCCAGCAGTCCCGTCCGAAAGCTGATCGGTAGGAATCGTTAAACGTGGCAATGGTGTGAAGGTGCGCGATCGGCGGCGGTGTGTGTGATTGTGAGTGAAGCCCGAGCTGTTATCGCTGTCAGCCATGCAGTTCTCTCCCACCAACGGAGATTTTACCTTCGTCTCCTCGACGGACGCTGAAGGTACAGTAGTTAAAGGCCCAAAGCATCCATACGACTCTTCTCTGATATATGAATCCGTTTTATGATGGAATGCAGTTGGTTGTGTTTGTGTGTGTGATGTACACATACAATAATATGAGAATATACCCAAGTATGTGAATGATCTTAATGTATCATGACATGAGTGTTGTTTTGTAGACTCAATAGGGATGCAATAGTGAGCTGTATTTACCTAAAACAAACTCTTATCCACCAGAGCTCAGCGGCACCATCGATGCACCGGATATCACACTAAATATGGGCCCTGATTCCACCAGGGACACCTATGCCACCACCTTCCTGAGACAGAGAGGCTACGGATGGTTGCTGGAGGTGGAAGAAGAGGATTCTGAGGACACTAAACCGCTCCTGTGAGTTTTTGGGACTCGTTTTCTGATGCTTGATGCCACATTTGCTTTAGTTTGTGTTTATTGGTTGTTTGTTTTTGTGCAGGGATGAGTTGGACATTGATTTAAAGGACATCTACTACAAGATCAGGTGTGTGTTGATGCCCATGCCCTCCCTGGGTTTTAATAGACAGGTGGTGAGGGACAATCCTGATTTCTGGGGCCCGCTGGCTGTTGTCCTGCTCTTCTCCATGATCTCCATCTACGGACAGTTTAGGGTGAGACGTGAATCTTTGTATCTTGACCATGAGCAGTATTTTATATGTATAGTGAAGATGCACGTGCACATAGACCTACCATCAAAATGCAAAATATATTGCCATAGACTGTAAGCTAATGACAAGGTTATCTTCAATAACTTGGAAATAAAATGAATGATATTTGTGCTTCTAAAACCACAAAGTCTATTCATCAAATATTTTTAATGTTTAGAATATTTTTAAATATTCATTCTGCCATAATGAAGGGGTGATGACATTTTTTATTACTTCTTAGCAATTATTTAGTATGTAATTTAATGCAAGTTTTTATAGACTGAGAACCCTAGACATTATTAAACATTAAGTATTAATTTGATAATTATTAAGAAAATAAATGTAATAGTAGTATAGTAGAATAGTAGTAGTAATATTATATTAATAGCACCATACTAAAGTGACTTTCAGGAAGGCATGAAGATCGGAGAGATTCATTATTTTGTCATTTTTTCATTTCAGTTAACTTGTCACTTGCATGATTTTGTTAGTCAAAACAGAAGCAGAAATGCATCAAATTTGGATTTTTTTTTTTTTTAATGTCATATCTTTTTTTGACCAATCAGGTTGTTTCCTGGATTATTACGATCTGGATATTTGGATCACTGACTATTTTCCTTCTTGCAAGAGTGCTGGGTGGAGAGGTATTTATATTCTGTAAAGCATCAGATAGCATTTGATTTTTATGAGTTGAAAGGGTTGCCCACTCATGGTTTTTAATTTTATTTATAGGTGTCTTATGGGCAAGTGCTTGGGGTTATTGGCTATTCTTTGCTCCCACTCATTGTAATAGCTCCACTTCTCCTGGTCATTGGGGGTTTTGAAGTTGTCTCTACACTCATAAAGGTAAATATGATTTTTTTTTTTTTTTTTTTTTCAAAGAATATGAAATTGTGTATGATATTGATTATATAATATGTATTTATTCATATGTATGAATATATATTTTCTTTTCTAGCTTTTTGGAGTATTTTGGGCTGCGTACAGTGCTGCCTCTTTACTCGTCGGTGATGAATTCAAAACGAAGAAACCCCTTCTCATATATCCCATCTTTCTTTTGTACATCTACTTCTTGTCTCTGTATACTGGAGTCTGAATTGACCACAGGCTTTGATTGGCTCGTTGCTTGGACATTGACAAAGAGCACTGTGGAGAGCTACACAACAGGGATGTTCCATGAAGACCAAGAAGGAATTTGCTTTTTCTTTCTTTTTTTATTTTCCTTTACGCTGTTTATAATCCTATATGCTTTGGGGAATGAGGTGTACAGACATTAGTGTATTTAACTGCTTCCATTTATTTTGTACACAATAAAAAGCTGCATCTTTTACTGTGGAAGCCCTGTTTGCAGAGATCACTCTGCCACCGAAATCTGGAGCCCTGGTTTTACATGATATTTACAAACCCCAAAAGGAAAAAAAGAGAACTTTATATTGTAAAAGACTATGGAAAGCATGATAGTCATGTAACAGAAATTATGTGTCACCACACATGATGGTGAAAACTTCTATGAGTTAATCAGCTGATGGTAGACAGATTTTGTTGTTGTTGTAGACTGATCCAATACATTCACAGAATTCTTGATCTTATCAGTTTTCATTTTTAATTTATGAGTTCTACATGGAAAAAGAGAGTATGCAGGCAGTACAGCTTAGATTAAAAAGGTCTGCTTTGTATGGGTGCCTTGAATTGGTCGTTTTATATGGCTGTGGTGTATTTTATTTATGTAAATGTAGCCAAAAATGAAAGGAATTTTTATTTGTAGAACATGCAGTTGAAAACAACTTTCTACCTGGTGATGTGTACACTGCAGACATATGTTACCATATTAGCTGAGCTAAAACAATTGAGTCTGGAAATTGTTATATTCATGAATCAAATTAAAATCTATTGACACTGTAATTACACTTTTTGTTGTGAATCTCATTAATGGCAGGGAATAATAATACTTAATTGCATGATTTATTTGTTAATTTCATATTCATTAAAATATTTGGTTACTGGTTGTAACAGTAAACAATCAAAAAAATTATTAAGTATAATATTTTGAGGACACAAGTGTGTTGTATGTACTGTTAAAAACAAGACATATCAAAACACAAAAAAACTAGTGTTGGAGATTTGCTGACAAAATTCTTCATGGTAAGTGTAGTTACTAACAGAATTTTATCAAAAAGATTTTAATAAAAATTATTTATTAGTTTGACATAATACTACATAATTATAATTTTTGACTACAAGAACCTTAAGAGCTGTGACTTTTCTA
This sequence comes from Tor tambroides, assembly GCA_021397915.2. NCBI lineage: Eukaryota > Metazoa > Chordata > Actinopteri > Cypriniformes > Cyprinidae > Tor > Tor tambroides. The sequence goes on along the minus strand of JAFVLL020028986.1, from coordinate 23,207 downwards.
TGTGTGACTTTATCCTATCTATCTATCTATCTATCTATCTATCTATCTATCTATCTATCTATCTATCTATCTATCTATCTATCTATCTATCGACAGCGCCCCCTGAGGTTCGGCGGGCGATCACACGGTGACTACGCCAGTTCCGTTTCCACGCTGAGTGTGTGAGCAGAAGGAGCCGCTGGTTTCCGCTCCGCCGATGGTGAATCGCTGCTCCTGCGGTATCGGGAGGAGGATTAGAGCCCGCAGTGGAAGCGCAGCGGTACTTCGGGATTCAGCTTTAACGTTTTCTCGTCGAGTCGCGTCCACGGAGGAGCTACTGAAGGAGGAGGGAAGGCAGGAAGGGAAGATAGCAGGAAGATGGCGGCGGCGGCGGCGGCCTCGCCAGGCTCGCCGGACTGGGTCGTGCTGAGGGACGGCTGCCTGCTCTGCGATGAGGAGGGCCTGCGGAGTCTGTCCTACCACCCGGCCCTCAACGCCATCCTGGCCGTCACCAGCCGGGGCAGCATCAAAGTCATCGACGGCACCTCCGGGGCTATTTTACAGGCCTCGGCTCTGCACGGTGAGTTTCGGTTCGGACGATTCAAAGGGATTTAACGCTCGGCTGGGATCATAATACAGAAAGAATCCTGGGCTGGACATCCTCATAGAGGAGACGTATGGGAGATCCTTTCCTCCTATAGCTTGTGATGGAGAAGGAGAGTGTCAAGATGATCCTGATAAGTCAGATGATGTTTGATCTTCTGATGGTACTGTGTTGTGGGATTGACTCTTCTCTGTTTGGACTCCTTGTTGAGGAATGTGTCAAAATATTCTGTCCCTATGCGATATTTCTTATATGAAGGACTGTGTGAGAATGATCCTTCATTCCAGGGCCTCCTGATAGAGCAGTGTTTTAAGATCGACACCTTACTATTCAGGCTCCTGATGGATCGTCCATCACTACTGATAGGTGTTTGCGAGAATAATCGCTCTCTCTTGATAGAGTTGTTGTTGTGACAGTGATCTCTGTCTTTGGGCCTCCGGATGATCCTCACTGTTTAGGGCCTCCTGGATCTGTTGTGCTGCCGGATCACTGTAAACATTGTCACGTTATTTACAAACACTCCGTTTATGTACATATCAGTACTGCTTATTTACATTTTACACCACTCCTTGTCTTTAAGTCAAATAAAGCTAAACCAAGAATCGACCTAAAATCTGATGCGATATTAGGGTAAAGCGGTACTAAAGCTAATTTAAACATTAGCAAATATCAGCTCGTATTAGTGTGTGTCCTTCTCGTACTAGGTGTCACTGACATTCAACCAATATCTCAATACATGTCAGTGATATAGAGTACATCTTAACACAGTTTTTGGCTTTTACAGTAAACTCTTTTTTGATTTTTGGCTCTAAATTAGCTGACAGAGGTTTAGCTAATCATGCTAACGTTAGCCTAGCGATAGCCTAGCCTGTCTGCTACGGATCAGTAACACTGCTCATGTTTATGCCAACCCTGACAGGTGACAGCTGTCTGTATGGTTGCGTTAAGTATGAGTATTATATTAATTTGTATAAATTTTATGATGGTGTGTTTGGTTTGGGAAGGTTTGGGTGCTTTCTGTGCCGGTTTGCTGTTAAACGTCATTTTGAACGGAAGAATGAGTGCCTGTGGCGGTGTTGTTATATGTACATTGTTGACCTTGTCAGTCTGTGTTTGGGTGTTTTATCTTTTATTCTGTTTGTTAAAGGTTGGAATAATTTAATGAACGGCAAAAATAATTACACTGGAGTTGTGTATTGTTGCCTGAAGCAGTAATATTCGCTAAGCAAATGGGTTAAACGGACACTCTTTCAGACATTTCATCAGTCTGCACTTAAATGGAGATGTTTTATATTTAGTTTAGTTTGTGTCATTATTCTTATGAAACGTCTAGCTCATTAACTGTCATAAGATGACACTGCAAGCCTAAATGCTTTGAAGAAAGGACAGCTGGACACTAAAGAATGGAAACGGGTGTCTGCAGTGACAAATGTCTTTGAAAGTCTTCTGTCAAATGTGTGTTAATGAACGTGTTTGAACATTTGTGAATGTAGCTTTAAGTCACTTTCCAGGTAAACTCCAGGGCCAGATTTAAAATATTTAAACTAAAGGTTGTGATTGTGACATTTAGTCCAGGACTAATCTGAAAGGCCAGTTTAAAGCGTTTAACTTCATTCATGTCCTCAGCAAAGCAGCAGTTGGAATTTCAGTAGCGGAGATGTGCTGTTTTGTAACCCTCGCCATTTTTGAGTTAAAGCACACCTGTTTATCCATGGATGCATATGAAATGTAAGGAATGATCAGCCTCACATAAGTGACACTGTAGCACATATGATTCTTTGTTGAAAATCCACTGTGTGCAGATAGTAAGCTAGTGGTTGGATTGCATTTAGAGACTTGTGATAGTTTGATAGTGTTGAGTTGCAGATATCACGCTCAGCTAATTAGTACGTTTGAAATTGCAATTAGGTTATTTAGCAGTGAGGCATGGAGAGTTGCTAGCACAGAACAGTCGACTCATGCTTGTTTGGATAATATTGATTGGAGAGGTTTTCCCTTTTTTCCCTGCTGAGTGTGTAACACGACTACGTAGGAGCAGATTTGAAGGGTGGCTGTTGGTCTTTCTTTCTCATGTTAAGAAGTGTGATTTAAAATGCATTAAAACAGACCAAATTTAGAAATAAAATAGGTTGTAACTAGGGCTGGGCGATATATCTCATGCGATATGCATGCGCATCTCGTCAGTAAAGCCGGTTCCTTGATTAGCGGTAAATCTCCATCACCTGTTTTCAAATGGAGCGGCATTTAATACACAGAGCCGTAGATCACTGACAGCACGCATATCATCGCTTCATTATCGAAGGCATTCATCTGCTGGATAATGAACGCATGATATTACGTAACGGTCAGTGAACTACGGCTCTGTGTATTAAATGCCGCTCCATTTGAAAACAGGTGATGGAGATTTACCGCTAATCAAGGAACCGGCTTTACTGACGAGATGCGCATGCATATCGCATGAGATATATCGCCCAGCCCTAGTTGTAACATTATAGCATATTGTATTGTTACTGAAAAATCTGCTTTCAAACATTGTTTCTGCTCATCAGATTTCAGTCATTTTGCATTCAGCTTTCTGTCATTTATGCGTGTTAAAGGGTGCTCAGCTTTTCTTCTTGGGTAAAAAGGAACAGAACATTTTGGAATGACATGCTGATGCCAGTGGCATTTCTCACTTTTCTTCGTTTGGTATTGGTGAATGTTCTGGATGTTAGTTTTTCAGTTCTGATTTGTTAAAACGAGGGTGTAGCTCAGAACAAGTTTAGTATCTCTTTATTTGCATACACTTGAATTCATTCGTCTTTTTTTTCTTTCTTTTGGTAAGAAACTATTTCAATTGTACTCTCCGGTTGAAAGTTTGAGTTCAGTATGTTGTTTTTTTTTTAAGAGGCAAGTTACACTGAAGACATTTATCATGTTACAAAAGATTTTCATTTCACATAAAGATGTTCTTCTGAACTTTTTATTACTTAAAGAAACAGGCAAAAAATCCTATAACAATATTAACAAAAATAATCATTAGCACAGATGTTTTCAACAATGCTAATAAGAAGAAATGTTTCTTGAGCAGCAAATCAACATATTAGAAACATTTCTGGAGGATCATGTGACACTGAAGACATCGTAGGAATACATTTCATTTTAAAATGTATTAAAATAGAAAATAGTTATTTCATATTGTAATAATATTTCACAATATTACTGTATTTTTGATAAAGTGCAATTACCTTTTAATAAATATTTTTGCATGGCCTTGGGTGACTTATTCCTTTATTTTTTTTATTTTTTATAATATCTTAATATTCTTTTTAAGTTTTTATTCATTATTAAGTACTATTTAATAAAATGCAGGATGCATTTATCATAAAAAAATTCAAGCAGCATTATTTGACATACATGCGTGTTTGTAGGTCTAATGTAGCAAAGCATCTAAATATTGGCACTGAGCTCTAATGATCACCCTCTCTCTTTCTATGTGTGTTTTGTGACAGCTAAACCTGGGGGCCGGGTGAGGTGTCAGTACTTCCCAGCCGTGGATAAGGTGCTGTTTGTGGATGATTACGCCGTCGGCTGTAGGAAGGACTTGAATGGGATCCTTCTTTTGGACACAGCTCTCCAGGCCCCTGTGTCCAAGCCAGAAGACATGGTGCAGCTGGAGCTTCCCGTTACCGAGGTAAGAATCCCGGCATGCACATTTTGTATATTGATTGAATGTGTACAGTGTATTCTTTACCTGACCACTATCAGTAAATAGCTGATGTGGTTGTGGGGTGCAAACCTAAAAAGTGATGCTTCCGGCATTTTAAATGGCATCAAATCATTTTCTTTAGAGTCTGCAATTGTGTTTAACTGGCAAAAAGAAGGTAAAATCACTGATATTTTTCAAATAAATTAAGTGTATGCATATCTAAAATGTGAATGATTGCTGAAATATTTGCTAAAAGTATCATTTGCAAGTCTATCACGCCAGATGGCAAATATTATTTGCCCAGTTTATCTTACAGCTGATTAATGCTTTCAACTGACACATCACTGCTTGACAGCACATAATGTTTAAGTCATAAGACCTCAGAATTTTTCATGACTGTTTTTAAAGAATATGTGTAAGCACAGGTCATCCATCAGTATGGTGCTGAAGTCATTATGGTGTAGTATAGCATATAACAAGTTTCCGTGGCTCATCCAACACTGCACGACAGGAATTATTGTCATACACTTCCTTAGTGTACGGTGTAGGTTACAACTCGGCGAAATGCTAGTTGTTTGAATGCGCTTGTTGATATAGTGATCGCATAACCAGTCTGACAAAGAGTGCTATGCAGACAGACTGGTCCATTGTGTCCTAGGACACTCTGAAAACAAGCCTCCCGGCTCTTACCACTCCCTGGTCACATACGCTTATGTGTGTGAACCAGTGGATTTTGTAGACTGATGAGAATAGAACCTGAGATAGTCTGACACTCTGATATCTTATTGTTGGTGTCTGTTTTGGTGAAAACGAGGCTCATATCAGGCATGTTTGGTTTGTCTTTTGACTTGTTGAATTGGATGCAGTTATGAATGTTGAGGCTTGGTTTTGGCTTGATTTGTCATGCATTTTAGGGTCTGGTTTGTTTTGTTCGAACCATCAGGGCTTGCTCATTAGTTCATCTTTGACTGTTGTAGGGCTGGGCGATATATCTCATGTGATATGCATACGCATCTCGTCAGTAAAGCCGGTTCCTTGATTAGCGGTAAATCTCCATCACCTGTTTTCAAATGGAGCGGCATTTAATACAAGGAGCCGTAGATCACTGACAAGCTACGCAATATCGCGTTCATTATCGCAGATGAATCGCCTTCGATAATGAACGCGATATTGTGTAGCTTGTCAATGAACTACGGCTCCGTGTATTAAATGCCGCTCCATTTGAAAACAGGTGATGGAGATTTACCGCTAATCAAGGAACCGGCTTTACTGACGAGATGCGCATGCATATCGCATGAGATATATCGCCCAGCCCTAGACTGTTGACATGTTGAAGTATTCCTTATGAATTGCATCATTCATTTACAGAGGTGTGTGTGTGACTTCTGTCAAATGTATTTGTTTAGCCTTATGCTAGATAATATCATGTTCACTCAATCATTAGGAATAGACCACATCAGCTTTGTTGGTTAAGATTAAAGGGTTACTCCACCCCAAAATGAAAATTTTGTCATTAATCACTTACCCCCATGTCATTCCAAACCCTTTAAACCCTTGGAGTAACCCTTTAAAGGGGTCATCGGATGCCCATTTTGCACAAGTTGATATGATTCTTTAGGGTCTTTATTAAAAGTCTATAACATACTTTGGTTAAAATTTCTCAATGGTAGTGTAAAAAACACATTCTTTACCCTGTCAAAATCAGCTCTGTTTTTAGCAAGCCATTATAGTCCATGTCACTTTAAATGCTAATAAGCTCTGTTGACCCCACTCCTCTCTTCCGTGAGGTGACGAGCAGTACTGTTTACTTTAGCCGCGAAACTGGCTAAGTAGTACATTACTAGGAAAGGTGTTTTGCCAAAGATTCATAAAAAAACCTTATACTCACTTCTTCTGTAGGTGAGGCTGGATCACGAATGATTCGCGTGCACAGACTCATTTAGGCAGATCGGGGATCAGCGCATTCCCTTCAAAGCGAAAGTAATGTTAATCCTCTTCAGTGGCTCAGATGTAAGGAGTAAATGACGACTGCTATATTCATTCATTACATCCAACAACAAAACACTACGGCTGGACTTTTATATTCGATTATTCGAATATTTGTTTCGGTGGGTTGGCATTTGATTTTCAAATTTTATTTTTTATTTATTTATTTTTTTTTTTTCAAAAACCTGGCATCCCCCGCGAAACGGTTCTCATTCGCGCTTGAATATGAATCACCCATGAGTGAACGTCATGATTCAGTTCGTCTGGAAGAGAAGACGAAAATGCTGAAGACCTCAGCTGTGTGGGAGCACTTTAAATTGAGTGAGGACAAGACAAAGGCAGTGTGCCAAATATGCGATTTGAAACTGGCCTAAGTTACCACAACAGCACATCAAGTTTGAAAAATCACCTGAGTTCTGTAAGTAGTACGCCTATTATAGTAGCCTATATTGTTGGTGTAAAAAAACGAGCTGCTTTTATCCGCCAAGTTAATCAGTATTTTGTTCTATATAAGAGAATTCATTTAATTTTATTTAAACTGTTCGTTAATTAAAATGTGTGATGCTGTTATTGAAAGTATTCTACCGTGTTCTTTATTTATTACAGTTTGTTGAACTTCGTTCGTTTATTTTTTGGTCTTCTTTTATTTAAATAGCCTACCCTTTTGTTAAATATTATGGTGTCAGTAATTACTGTGCTGCTAATTTCTGATTTGGGAGTGATTTGTTTGTTAGAAAAATGTTAGGCTACCTTATTGAAAGTATTGCCCTTAACAGACCTGTGTGTTTTGTATCACTAGTGCAGTGTCCGTTCTCGGAGCATATAAGCCCTGCCCGCATGAGGCGCACCGCTTCCGGCTTGCGCTGTTCTGTAGTTTATTAAAAGTTTATTGATTCTGAACGTGTCGCGTGTCCATATTGCACCGAAATGCGACACTGCACTCTATTGGGTCCGCAGTAACACACCCGCCATGCGTGAAGTCAATTGGATGAATGGTTCTCGACATAATAAAAATGCAAAACGACACACAGAGATTCCTGCCTTTATTAGAGAGAAGAATATGTTCAGCCCCCTCCCTCCGAAGCTTCAAATATTCGGTGTTGATTACTTCCGAAGCTTCGAAGCTCAAAAAATGATATTCGAACCAGCCCTACAAAACACCTCAATCGCTTAACCGGAGACATCTTGTCTTCCCCTGCACCGGAGTCGACTCAATAGCGGACCGCTCTCAGCTCACTCAGAGCGGGTCTAAGGTAAGACGACCTTGTCAATCAACTATCGTGGGAGGGGCCTGTACAGACAGGAATCTCACAACAGCCTGATTTGAGAAAGGGGACGTGTGTGTGTGTGTGTGTGTGTGTGTGTAATAAATATTTAAAGATATTTCATGTTAAATATTTTCATTTAATATACACTACTGTTCAACAGTTTTGGGTCATTTAAATATTAGTTTTTTTTAAGATAACACTTACTCAGCAAACATGCATTAAATTGTTCTAAAGTGACAGTAAACACTTTTACATTTTTACAAAAATGCATTGCTTTTACATGATAGGGCATCAAATCAGTTTCAAAACTGAAAATAATGAGAAATGTTTCTTTAGCAGCAACGCATTTCTTCAGCATATTACAATGATTCTGAAGGATCATGTGACACTGAAGACTGGAGTAATGGCTGCTGAAAATTCAAAGGAATGAATTACACTTAAAAATATATATTAAAATAGAAGACTGCTATTTGAAATTGTAATAATATTTCACATTGTACTGTTGTATTTACTGGATTTATTTTACTAAATGCAGCCTTGATGTGCATAAGAAACTTTATTCAAAACGTTAAATAGGCTAATCTTACAGACTCCCAAACTTTTATTAGTTTCCACTGTCTGCATTTCTTTGAATGCCCTCTTTTTAAACTAGAAATAAAAATATGGCAGTGACATGCGTATCATTCTTATAATTCCTGAAATCTAGTTTTGATCTACATGTGCATTTGTCTGAGATGATATTTTCCAATACACAATAGAGGCCATTGATTGATGTCAAAACAAACTTCTGCAGGCCATGAGCTGTTCCTCATGGGAGCCAGATCTGTTCTGTTAAGGCCGGTACACACCAAGCCGACGGTCGGCCAATGGGCAGTTTTTGTTCGTCGGCTGAAGTTGGTCCTCGTCGGCTTGTTTTCGGCGTCGGAGCTCGTCGGTCAGTCGGGCCATCTGATCATTCTGATTGGACGTGCTACTTGGCCGTCAGTTGTCGAGCGTCGGCTTGGTGTGTCAGGGCAACTTTGGACCCATGACGCTGCCGACGTCGGCCGACCCCGCAGTCTGCTTTCGTTGCCACTAGTTCGTCGGCGTCGGCTTGGTGTGTACTGGGTTTTAGGTCACATGAGTTAACTTAGGGGTTCCCTAGTCTCAGACTGAAGTACCTGAGTCATGTGACTCAACTTATTGTTCAGAAAAGCCATTCATTAACATGTACAGTGAAATGTGAGAACTGAAGTGTAAACATGAGTCATCACCGCAGAGCTGGAAGTAAATCTGTTTATATAGGATTTTTAATAGCATAATGTTGGTCGTGATTAGCTTGTTGTTTTTATGGTACTGATTCGATGTGGTAAAATGGGTGAGATTGAACGTCTCTTACGAGACTGTTTTATTGAGGCCTACCTTTATATTTGGTCTTTCTAAGCTTTGGGGCGGTGTTTCACTTCTGTACTCATCTAAAATTACATTGCCGTCATGCCATTTTTATGAGTTGCTACTACTCGAGCGTTTTGGCACACAAATAGCATAAATAGATGGAAATCTCTAGGTGGAGCTGACAGATGCAGTATTGTTTGAAACATCAGCTGAACATCCCTGTGATGTGCTTTATTCTTATTCAGAAGTAGTGAGTAATAGAAGGCGTGAGCTTCCATCTGAGTGCTCGGTAAAAGAGACACAGCGTATTAAGGCCCTTTAACGATTCGTGACAGTGTTCTCCAGTGCTTTGTGCACTGTGGAGTGAAACATCAAAATAGAGGCATTATGATGTGCTCAGGTTCACAATATTCAGTGCTGAACTATCTCTGTGGACGTTTTACATAAAATGTCATTTCAAATTAATATGAAATGGAATTAAGCCTGATTCTGTTTGTAATTTGATTCATTAAGTTTGAATCAGGGTAACCCAGATTAGTCTAAAAGTACACTACAGTTCAAAAGTTTGAGATTGGTTAAGAATTTTTAAATGTTTTTGAAATCTCTTATGATGTCTGGAGCTGCATTTATTTGTTTAAAAATACAGTAAAACAGTAATATTGTATTTCAATGAACTAGGGCTGGGCGATATATCTCATGCGATATGCATGCGCTCCGCCAGGTGCCGGGTTCCTTGATTAGCGATGAAACACGCCACCTGTTTTCAAATGTAGCGGCGCACACACGGAGCCGTAGATCACTGAGAAGCTACGCAATATCGCTTTCATTATCGCAGATGAATCGCCTTCGATAATGAGCGCGATATTGCGTAGCTTGTCAGTGAACTACGGCTCCATGTATTAAATGCCGCTCCATTTGAAAACAGGTGATGGGGATTTACCGCTAATCAAGGAACCGGCTTTGCTGACGAGATGCGCATGCATATCGCATGAGATATATCGCCCAGCCCTACAATGAACTGTTTCGGTCTTCAGTGTCACATAATCCTTCAGAAATATTTTTAATATGCTGATTTGATGCTCAAGTAATATTTCTTATTACAGTCAAATAATTTTGCTACTTAATATTTTTGTGGAAACCTTGATACATTTTGTTGGATTCCGTGATGAATAGGAATTTTAGAAGAACAGCATTATTGAAATAGTAATCTTGTGTAACATCTGTACTGTCTTGGTTCTGTAATATCTAATGTTTCCTGCAGTAGAAAGTACAATCATTCCTGTGCTATTGGTCCTTTGAGATCAGTATCCCTTATAATCTGAAGCAATCTAATGGCATAACACTTCAACACTATCATTTGATATCCACATGAGAAAATACAGACTCGATGAGGCCATCACAGTGCAGTTGCTTTAACTGTGATGGACTTTCATGCGCTCTGTATATAAATCAGTGTTTCCCACAGAATTTTGAGAGACTTGTGGCGGCAGGTGACGTCACATATTAATTTGCATATTTATGACGTCATTGCGTCAAGTTTGTGTTCAGACTAGTTTTGGCACTTAAGATCTGTTCTACTCTATGACATGTTACATACTGTAATACAATTTAATGCCCAATAAAGCTGTTCACATTATATTTTCTGTTGTAATACATAAAACAAGTATAAATAGTAAACACGACCAATTAATAGACCTACTACATGTTAACCAGGAATCACTCTCACTATACTCCTTAAATCCTGATTTATAATCGCGACATCATCTGATAACGTCAATATACATCTAATTTACACTAAAAAGCGTCTATATGCGGTTGTTTTGGATATATTACTGTTGTCTCATTCAGCACACTGCCCACGTCTGAGTAACAAACTACGCGCATATTAACACAGACGAATTATGTTCATATTTAAAAGTCCAAATAGTCAGTAAGCGACAGGTGCTTGGAAACGCTGTTTTGTAAATGATTTATTGATGCGTCTGCTGCACGGCCAACTGAAAGCGCTGCTTCTCTGCTCAGAACAGACGCCGAGAGAGGCGAGACTGCGCCGGGAGAGTCAGACCTCGCGCTCGTGGGGCAGTACTGAAGACATCTTCCAAATGAACGATAGCTAAGGTTTTTTGAAAAAAGTTGCTAGGTTTGTCAGTATGCACCAGTTATGGGGGGGAAAAAGCCGCCAAAGGGTCTGAAAGTTTCTAAATATTGTGCTAAAGTTGCACTCGTGTGTGTGTGAGACGCGGGAGCTGATGGCAGCGGGCGGTGGATATTATTATTGTTGCGGTCCGCCACAAATAAATCAACGTATGGGAAACACTGGAGATTGTCTGTGGGAGTGTCGACAGTTCTTGAGCACACAGAACGAGCAGTACGAAACGCATAGGGTGAGGGGAGATTTTTTTTCACTAGTTAATCGATCGCGGATGTTTTCATTATCTCGGCCGGATTAAAAAACAGTGTAAGAGATAATAATAGTAATAAAAACAAAAATGTGTCACTAAATATACTTGGGCAGCCGTTAATATACCTGGGCGGGCCGCCCAGGTAAAGTCTATGTGTGGGAAACACTGTAAATGAATGACTTATTGCTTATATTCTGCTTAAAACTTTTGAGGTTTGAATAGATGGGAAACGTGAAATACAATGTACCTCGTCTTCCCCTTCAGGCCCAGCAGATGTTGTATGCGTGTATGGAGAAGGTGGATGTTTCCAACACGGAGGGATATGATCTCTTTCTCACCCAGCTCAAAGAAGGCCTGGAGAATACCTCACATGAGACGGCGGCCAATCACAAAGTGGCAAAGGTGAGTCTAACAGGAAGGAAGATGCATCATTCATAAGTCATCTCACTGTTCTAATCATTATAATGTTTTCGTAACCACAGAGTTATAAAAAAAACTGCAAAGTGTAGCAATGTAAATGGCCTAATGAATAATCAACCTAGCCTACTAAAGGTTGAATGAATATTTTGATCTTTCTGTGAGTCAAGCATGTTTATGGCTAAAATGGTAATTGAAGTAATTTTTAGGTCACAATGGCCTCTTTATTTCTTGTAATTGTAAATTTATATATCAGAATTGCAACGTTTTGGTTCACAATTGTAATAATTATGGCAATATAGCTCACAGTTGCACCTTAATATCTCACAATTACATCTTCATAGCAACAATTGAGACTAGATTTCTCATAATTGGCTTTACATCTGACAACTTTGACTAGGGCTGGGTATCGAGTTCGATACTTTTTTACTTAAGTATCGAAAATGTCTTGTCGTTCGGTACCAAATTTCGATACCTAAGGAGTTAATCTCATCAGCGTCAGTGAGCCAATAAGCCTGCAGCACTAGGTGTGTTCGACTAGAAGCGGCGCGCTGCGGATCGATCAGAGTTGACATCCGCGAGAGCGATTTGAAAGCGTACGGAGCAGTCTGCTCTCTATAGCTCTCTTGGTACTGTAATACACCGATCGGTCTGCAGAGTCGGTCCATGTCAAGCTGAACACGCCTACTAGTTTACACCAGTTACACTCAAGAGATGTGCCTCACACGTGAGGCTGTTGTATGAATGCGTCCCAGGCCCCCTAAGATGTAACGGTGCGTTTCCACTGGCATGTAGCGAGCGTTTTCAATTCATTCCTATGGAAGTTGAGCTTAAACGCTCGCACGGTGCATTATGGGGTTGAAAACGGCAGGGAGAAAGCATTGAAAGCAGCCGAGAGTGTCAAAAATGTTGGGCATTCCTTGACTTTATGCAAATATCGAGCGAAAAATGCCGAGCGACAACCAACCACTGTGAAAAGAAGATGAAACGCAAACAGAGTGTAAACATTGTTTTTAGAGGTGTGCTCTGCCCTAAATTTGACACGCCCCAAATCAGTGGCGATGTAGCGTTGCCAGCGGCACTGAGCGCAGATTTGACGCTGTAGTGGAAACGCACCGTTAGGCTACATTTACACTGGTGTATTTTTGTTTTAAAATGAAAATGATCCTCGTCATACTGGCATTTCCACTGCATTTCAAGCCTGCTTTCCACTATCTCCGACAAACGACACAGTGACAGACCAGAAGTCATTCATTTCCAATGGAGAGTAGTGCAGGAGCTGTGTGGAGTTCCGATCATATGCAGATGTCCGTTCATACTACACTACGGAAAGCGCGTGTTACGTGACCATTCATGCACACTGTAGCTACATAAGACAATAAGATTTATATTCCGCTTTTACTCAACTCACTTTAAATCACCATCCAGTGTTTGTAATAACTTCCGATTCCTGTCTAATGTGTGTTTTGCCATGTAATGTTGCTGAAATATGTTTTCACCTCTGAGTCAGAACAGCGATCATGGAAGAGAGAACACAGGCAGACAGCGCTGGAAGCTGCTAATGCTCATCAGTAAATCAGTGGAAAATTAATAGAAATGATGATTCTCTCTAATTATGCATTTTAAAACAAACACGCACTAGTGTAAATGTAGTCTAACAGGTGTGTAAACTTAAGACTATTTTGAGCTTTATTAAAACTATTTGCACTGATTTATTGTGTTGGTTACATTTTGTTCCTTTGTGCAGTGGCTCAGGAGAGTCTGTATAAACATCAACATGCTGAAAAATAAAACAGTAGTGTTTTAATGTAGTCTTGTTAAAATTGATTTCATAAAATTGGTATCGAAAAAAGCATCATTCAGGAACCTGTATTGAAGTCAAGGTCTCGGTATCGAAATTTTTTTAACTATACCCATACCCAACTGTGACTTTATCTCTCATAATCGTAACTCAAAATTGCATCTTTCTAATAATTGACTTAATATTTTAAGTCAATTTTATTTTTAATAATATTTTAAGTTAAGTTTATTAAGACAATTTTATATAAAATCAAATCAGGGAAATTTTATTTCTCTGAATTGGTTTTATATCTTTGGGGCATTATATTTTGCAAATTTATACATTGGGACATCATTATATTTCAGAATTGTTTTTTGAAAAGATATTTAACAAATGCAACTTCATATCTTACAATTGTTGCTTAATTTCTTGCAATTGTGACTTTTTCTTGATCGATTTACTCTGAAGCAGAAATAGGCTTCCATAGAAAACACATTTTGTCCTATCAAGAATTTTTTTTAAGTGTGTGATAAAATCTATGGCTTGATTGTGAAATACGTTCTTAAAGTTTTCTTTAATCACAGGACTGGTTCTCTGTCTCTCACAAACACGCTGGTAGTATTGTCCATCCATTCATTATTGTGCAGTGCTGGGATTTGGCTTCATGTTTCAGTGCTGCAGAGCCTCTGGCAAGCTGCTTTTCCTTACTTGAATTTGTGGGTCCCATAATGTCGGATTAAAACCTCGGTCGTGGCACAGTGTGTGTGGTGACATGTTCTCTGATATAATGCAGTCTGACTGTGTGTGTGTGTTTGTTAATAAGCAAGAATAGTTGAGTCATGTAGCATTACAGCGTATAGATTATTCATGAGACACATCCTCACAGTGACTTATCTGTGCAGACACACACAGGCTGTATTGAACAACGGTGCTGCAGAGCTCTGAGGTGTATCAGTAGCCCTGCAGTAACAGGACGATGATCAAAGACTCCCACTAATGCACCTGTGCCAGTGAAGTCTGTCAGAGCTGAGGTCCATCTTAAGACTCCCTCTGTCTTTATACATACTGTCACGACTGCTACTGTAAGAATGCAAAGTGAAGAGCAGAGAGAAACACTCAGTTTACACTCAGAGTAACACATGATTTAGTGTGACTTTGACTTTAGATTGTGTCAGTACTCTATGCAGCAGAAAATTACTAAACAGATCACTTTTTTCCATTTTTGTTCTCTTTCAAGTACAATTTTGTTTCCCTTCAAGAGTAATTTTCAGTGTTGGTATATTTACATACATTTAAAAAAAAAAAAAAAAAATTGTGCCAGTAATAAACTATACCAATAACAATGCACAACAAATATAAATATAATTAAAAAATGAAAAATTATCAACAAAACAAAATATAAATAAAAATAAATAAATGAAGTGTTTATATAATAAAATTAAATAATGTACAACCAATAGAAAAAAAATTACAAAAAAATTAAAAAACAAAATTACAAAAAAAGCATAACAAGTAAATATATATAAAATAAGTAAAATACAATAAATTAAAAAGAATACAAATAGTTATGTTCAGTTGTTAAAAATAATCTCATTGCTGCAGTCTATATCAGATGCAAGCATGTATACAGAGAGCAGAAATTTCTTTAGTCTTTTGTGTATAGTATGTACAGATTGCATCTGTGTAGTGAGAAAACAAGAGCATTGGTCATCACACTGGGAGTCTGCGGCTACTGTATTTAAATGGTGTGTTTATAAGGACCCCCCTTAAATGCTGATCTAGGAACTGTTTACCCCCATCTACGCATGAATCATATTCATCTAGATAGGAGGAAGGAAACTGATCCTAGATCAGCACTTTCTTTCTGAGTCTTTAAATAAATGGGCCTCTGCAGTTAATAATGACGGCATGTTTCTCCCCTGCGTCCTCCAAGCCATCAGCATATTACTGCAGTCTTCTTCATGCAGTTTCGCAGTGGACCGCGGCATCAGCCTCATGTGGTAAAAAAAAGAAAGTAAGTGCAGCGTTCCCTTGTGTAGTCATCCAAGCACCCTTTTTTCCGTAATTTGGCGGACATCCAGATCGCACTGCTGTAACAATGAGCGTCAGCTACGGTGATGGATTTCTCACTCAGCTCTCCATTGACCCCTGTCAGGCCACTGCACTGGGTTCTGGAACTTTCCTGGCTCTTGGAAAGAGCACAGATTGTGGATCAGGTTATTTCATGTTTGAACCTTGGAGTTTTTTTCTAGGTTTAAATGAGAGTGAAAGTTCAAATAAGCCAGGATTGTTGTGAACAAGCCTGTTCAGTCTTGTTCAGACATTTCAGTTTAGAAATATTTAAACACTTTGGCCTGAAATTAGGCAGCTGAGCTTGGAAAATCCTCAAGTCTTTGCAGCTGTTACAAGCTCCTAAAAAAACGTAGACGTAGGCCTATTATTTACACCATCTTGCATGCCTTCCTGCTGTAAACGCTGTTGAAATGTAATGTCACCCTCCATCTTTCTCACATTCCAGTGGGCGACCGTGACCTTCCATCTCCCTCATCATGTGCTGAAGGTGGTAACGAGTGCCATCGTGAACGAGTTGAAAAAGTTGAATCAGAATGTCGCAGCCCTGTCGGTCGCCTCTTCGGTCATGGACAGACTCTCCTACCTCTTACCGAGCGGCAGGCCAGAGCTGGGTGTCGGACCTGGGCGCTCTGTAGACAGGTAACTGCACAGGATAGGGTCACTTCAGTGTTTGTCAAATTATATGTGATAGCTTAAAAGCATTCCGAATTGTAAATGTTACTGCAAATAGTGCAGCTTGAGAATTGACCCTTTGCAAAGAGCCACCCCTGTTAGTTACTGTTGCTATGTCCGACAAGCCAAGGCGCAGTGAAAAATTCATCACAGAGCAAAGAGGACACTGTAACGTGCCTTACTTTTGGTATGAAACAAAGTCTAAGCTTTCAGATGTTTTTTTTTTTTTTTTTTAAGAAATTCAAACAATAAATACCATTTTGTGGCTCTTTAATGTGTCAGTTCAAGCAGCACTTGAACTGATTGCTTACTACTAGTTACAGCACAAAATAAACATGAATGAACATTAGAAAGTATGTTGTCTCAACCACAGAAAGATGTCAGTGCACCATTTTCAAGTTCAACTCTACTGATGCTGATCTACTGACTCTCCGGTCTGGTTTGTTTGTTGGACAAAATGGCGAATTCGGCATTATGATTAGTCACACGCTGATTATGACTGGTTGGCATTATGATCGCCTGTCGATCAAACTCTTGGCGAAGGGTCATTTGTGCTTTTACTTTTCCATTTCCATTTTCCATTTGGGGACAGTAGGTGAAAAAATTCAATAGACTTATCTATAAACCAGTACATCTTTGAAACTTGGAGGATAGGGTGTTTCGGCTTAGTCCACTGAGGAAAAACCTACTTTAAAAACACCCAGAACACCTTGAAGGTGTCATGAACTGCCTTTTTTTTATTATTTTGTACTGTTGCAGATTGGCTTCAAAATATGCTGTTTTTAGACAAACAAGAAAGTTTTGAGTTCTGAAATTTACAGGACATTTTTATAGTACAGTGACCTCTTATATGTCAAAACATCAAGGGAATTTTGATTTCTCATTCATGACCCCTTTAAGTAGCCACATTATAACACACTGGAAACCACCCAGAACACCTTATATAGGGACAGCATGGGCGAGCACCACTCAATTTTTTTACAGAAATAAGTGTATTTAATTATAGTGGATTTTAGGATGTAAAATGGTTTGATTTCTTTTTTTTGACTTAAGCGTGTATGTGTGATATTTACAGGTCTTTGATGTACAGTGAAGCTAACAGGAGAGAGACGTTCACATCCTGGCCTCATACTGGGTACAGGTGGGCTCAGCCTGATCCCATGGCCCAGGCGGGCTTTTATCACCAGGTTTGTATCATCACCATGGCAATGATTCTTTTCAAATTGACTGTCACCTTTAAATTTTGCCCTGCTCAGGTCCTCTTCGGTTTGCTTTTCGTGTGGTATGTTATTTTTGGTTTCTTTTTTTCACTGCTTGAATGATTCCTCTTGATGGCCACTGACTGATTATGAAAGTCTGTTTGTATCACTATTGAAAGTGAAATCATTTTGAAAATAGACCTAAAACTGGGTCAACAAGAATGAAAGAATTGTGTTTTCTAGTTGTTCAGGCTATATAAACAACAGAGATAAATCCAGGACAGTACTGTCAGTTAATGTTTGAGGTGTCTATTATGAGATCAAAGGTCATTTTATGAATGTTTCGCTTTCGGTTTTATTGTAATATCAGGGAATTCCCGATGATGCGCTGGTACATGATGTATTGTCTCTACTCGAGTCACCATGCATGCCAAGGAGGGTTGAGCTGCGCTGGTAACCAAAGAGACCACACTACTCCTCTCACCAATGTTCCCTGTTGTCATGCCAACTGAACGAAGTGAAGGGAGAACAGTGCCTCTGTGTTGTGGATGAAAGGGTGATGCCACAGGAAAGGGACATTCTGTTAGTTTAAGAAATTAAGAGCGAAACGGGAAAACGTGATTAATTATGAACTGAAGTTTCTTTAAGGGTTAACCCTGACCATCTAGATGGACTTTCAATCTTTTTAAACTGTTATACCAGATTTTTTGTAGAGTCTTTCATGTCAAGTCTTGTGCTAATGTAACATGCTTAGGGCCCTATGAAGTCTGTTTTATGTTTTCCCAAATTCCGTTTTAATTTTTCCGGATTCCGTTTTTTTTTTCCGTCTTAATGGTCAAATTAAATTGTGTTTAATTAAATAAGTCTTACAATATTAAACAGCAATTTATTAAACATTTTATTAATTTTTTCTTGATTCAGGTGTATTTTTTTTTTTTTTTACCAAATTCTGTTTTCCAATAATTTTCTGTATTCCATTTCAATGGTTTCATTAAATATTAATAATCAAAAGCATCTCAAATTAATAGATTTTATTAAAAAATATATATATTTTATTTATTCCCCCCAGAAGTACTGTGTTGTGTATTTACATTTGTCTGCTACAGAAATTCTGGTAAATAACCTTTCTGGTAAATATTCCTTTAAAAATAATGTTTTAATTACATCAAGTAATGTTTCTGTCATGGTTTCTTTAAGTTAAACCAAGCTTTTATTTTGACTGGTTGCTGTGAAGTTTCTCTGTTTGAATGATATGACAATAGTTTTTCTCAAAAGAAATGGTAAAATGCTCATAAACTCAGAGCAGTTCTAAAGATTATCTTCATGTTTCATGTACTTCTGTATTGCGGTGGCAGAGACTGAAAACACAGCGAGTGTCACACACGCTTCAGTATGTGTGTAGTTCATTCACACAGAGACAAGCAGAACATGCTCATATTTAAATGGTATTTTTGCCGCTTAAGATTCACAGCCACTAGTTTATATCGCATTTTGATCTAAGTGTACTGACCTACTTTTGATGTATCCATCCAAATTTGGCAAATTACTTTACATTCCGCTTTATACAGTAAATTACGTTTATATGACTGAATTCCATCCGCGTTTTCTGCATCGTGGAATTCATAGGGCCCTACATGCTGAAGAGCAGATCAGATTTGCAGTTTTTTTTAGGTTATACTCAAAATGTCACATCATGTTTCCAAAGCACTCATTTCGGTGCTATAATGTGTCGTCTTTGTCCCCTTGTGTCAGGTCTTTGAATGTCTCTTTGCACTATAGATGATGCTAACAACTCTGTCTTCTTCCTTCTAGCCTGCATCCACAGGTGATGACCGGGCCATGTGCTTTACCTGCAGCGTGTGTTTAGTGTGCTGGGAACCTACAGATGAGCCCTGGTGAGAAGTACCCCACTAAAACACAACTGCAATGTCTCACGCACTCAAACATGAAACATAAAGACCAAGAGCTGAGGAAACTCCTCCCTTTGGCCATCCTAAAATAATGCCTTTTATACCTTTTTAGGTCCGAGCATGAGCGCCATTCACCCAACTGTCCGTTTGTGAAAGGGGAGCACACCCAAAACGTTCCGCTATCCGTCACTTTGGCTACCAGCCCAGCTCAGTTTCCCAGTGCAGATGGTTCGGATAAAATTGTGTGCTATGGATTCGGAAGCTGCCCTCATTTCCTTGCTACGGCAACCAAAAGGGGGAAGATTTGCATCTGGGATGTTTCAAAGCTTATGAAGGTTTGTTGTCCATCTCCATGTTCATTTCTAAAGTGGATGAGAATGGCGCCGTACACCTAAACCTCCATGTTTTTCTCACCTCTGCAGGTGCATTTAAAGTTTGAGGTGAACCCATATGACCCAGCCATCCTGAGGCAGCTGATCCTGTCCGGCAGTGAGCAGCAGAGTCTCACGGGCACAGAATCACGAAGGCCCACGCTTTCCTGGCTAGAAGAGGCCACCTGCTGCTCTGACTTACCCAAACTAGAGGGAGACAGGTTGTAAACCCACATATACACACCTTTGGCAAGTGTTTTTTAAAGATGTTTTACTCTGTTGATGTGTTTATTGAACATTTCCTGTATTTTTGTACCTAGTGATGACCAGATAGAGGACTCGGACAGCGAAGAGCATTCCAGATCAGAGTCGGTCACAGGTAAAAGCACTTGGACATTGGTTTTCATGTATTAACAATGTTTATTCAACATGTCTGCACTCAGTGTTGTCACCAAACACCCTATAATTGTTCTCCTGCTTTCTATATGTGTAGGCCCACTGGGTCAGAAAGAGACAATGGAGGTCAGTTTGGGAGTCACAGCTCTCAGTGTCCTACAGCAGCCTGAGAAGTTGCAGTGGGAGGTGGTGGCCAGTGTGCTGGAGGACACAGTTAAAGACCTGGAGGAGCTGGGGGCCAACCCTCCGCACTCACTGGGCCTCCCAAAAGCCGACAAGGCTAAGGAGAGGCCGGCTGAGCACCACAACATTCCCTTCCCCTGCTTGCTGGCCGGAGGACTGCTAAGCTACCGGTCAGCAGCTAGTTCTCCACTAGGTCCCCCTCCGTCTCGGCGCTCCATGGATAGCCCAGTAAGGACTGCTGCCCCTGAGGGGCTTGCACCGGACCAGGGTCCCATGGAGATCGAGTCCTGTAATGCCCCCACAGACCTGGGCTCCCCGAACCTACCACCAGCCGCCCCTGTGCATAGGACTATGCCTGTACTACTCCTCTACAGCATCAAGGAAGCAGATGAGAAGTCTTCAGGGAAGGTGTTCACCCAGATGAACAACCTGATGAGCAAAGGGCTTCACGAGGAGGGCTTCACTGTCCCACAGATTATCGAGATGGAGTTTGACTCTCACGAGCAGCTGTTGCTGCAGGACCCTCCCATCACGTACATCCAGCAGTTTGCGGATGCGGCGGCTGGGCTCGGACCTCTGGATGGGGAAAAGTGGAGCTCTCTGACTCCGCGGCCGGGTTCTCTGGTGCAGTGTTTGCGGTTGCCGAAAGCATTGGAGGAAGAGAACCTGTACGTTGATTCCATCACGCCCTGCAGTGATGGATTACACTTGTTAGTCGGTCTTCAACCGTGCTCCGTAGAGTCCCTTAGTGCTATCAATCAGGTGGAGGTGTTAAACACACTCAACCGTTTGCACTCGGCTCTCTGTGGCCATCGCAAAGGACAGACACTGGCCAATGGCCATGACGCCCACTCGGGCACCTCTACTCCACAGACCCCACTCATCCTGCCCCCTCATGACCAGCAACAGCCCCATACTTCCAGACCTCTAGGGGGCAGTGGTGGCGGCGGATACCTTGCACTCTACAAGTTGAATTACTCCACCCGAATCGTGACCCTGGAGGAGGAACCGGTGAAGGTCCAGCAGATTCGTGATCCACGGGATGCTGTCACATCTCTCCTCCTCCTGCCGCCAGATGTGCTGGATGGCAGAGAGGATGATGGAGAGGAAACTTCAGAGGAGTCTACACCTTCAGGGCTCAAAAATGGCACAGGGACGGTTGCATCCGCAGTGACAGCGGGCCCAAGCATGGGAACTGCCTTTGGGAAGGAAAAGAGAGGAGAGGTGGCTGGACTTGGACACCTGGTGGTGACTACACAGGCAGGTTACATCATGATTCTAGACTTGTCCACCCTTGAGGTGATGGCCAAGGTGGAGCCACCCAAGAAAGAGGGAACAGAAGAGGTGGACCCCTTCGTCTCTGTTACCTACTGCTCAGGCACCGACCGGCTGTGTGCCTGCACAAAAGGTAAGCAACCCAGATTTTTTATAACGGGCTTCTTCATGTCTTGTTCACTAACAAGGGCATATGAGGTGTGGACTGTTTCTTTCAGTTTAGCTTGCTGCCCACACATACCTCATTGCCATGGTAACCAATAAGGTTCTCATTAACCGTAGTGAGATCAGCCGACTTTCAAACAGGGCTGAAACTCTCAAAAACCGTGTTGCTTACATTCATGAGCATTGACCTTGGTGAGTCAAGTGTTGAGTGAATTGTTTGTCTGAATTAAACAATTCAGTACAGTTTATGAGTCTGTTTCTGTTGTCTATTAATGCCAACTTTGCTATTGTGTGTTTTTGAGTAACTGAGTAATAAATCATGAATGTAATTTATTCCTATGATGGCAAAGCTGGATTTTCAGCAGCCATTAACCCAGTCTTCAGTGTCACATGATCATTCAGAAATCATTCTAATATGCTGATTTCTTGCTCAAGAAGAATTTCTCATCACATCTGTGCATGTATTAGAATTAGGGAGAATAGGGGACTTCCATCCCTGCCTTTCACTTTCGGTTTTCTTGCTGTGCATCACTGTATTAATGGTAGTTTGATTAACCCTTGTGCATCAATAAAAAAAGTTACACACAGGTCCATAGTGGACAAAAATGTCCATGTCAAAAAAGTCATAAAAATTTGAAGCTTGGGAGCACAGGCTTAAGTTTGGTCTCGTTTTAAAGAAGACCCATGGCAGATTATTGTTGAAGTAAAAAAAAGTTTAAAAAGTGAAACAAAAAAAAGTTATACAGGTTTAAGTTTATGAAAATGATTTATGAGCAATATTTTATATAAAATACTTTATAAAACATGTTGAACTCTAAACCTGCTAGAAAATCAAAGCCATAAATCTAAACAAGTTGTGTTCCAAATTTGAGGTTGATATCTCAAAAAATGAGCTTTCTGTAAGATTTTGTTTGGGCGCAGTACCAAATTTTCCCCATTAGATGCCAGCAAAACTCCGCTGGTGCACACAGTGGTTGGATTTGTGTTTTGCAGTAGAGTTTCTCTCTCTCAAATATTACAAGAACACACACGCGCACACACGCACAATTTTTTTTATGACACACATACAAACCACACTCTGACATCCATACCAACATGCCCACACAATTATAGCTGTGTTATTTATCCAATTGGCTCTATAATATGCAGCAGCAGAAAACAGGAATAAAGCGAGTATTTGTTTTATAGGCCAAACCTGAAAAAATGGCACCATCTGGTAAAAAAAATTAAATTTTGAAGCCTTGCCAACAGAATGAAAGCCTATTAACAAAAACTGCATCATTTTACAGTTAAATGGCACTACGATTAAAAATAGCAGTTTTAATGGCTTTCAATGGACATTTTTGTCCAAAAGGCGCTGAGAGGAACTATTTTTTTGTACCTAGTGTAAAATAGATTTATTAAAGGAAATGAGGGTGGAATATTAAAATTCCAATAAAAATACACACCTGAGCCAAAATTTATG
>JAFVLL020028985.1:0-21302 GCA_021397915.2 Tor tambroides | reverse complement strand
AAGGGGTCAAGAGGGGTCTGTACGTGCAGCGGATAGGGGGCTTTGTTCACCATGACGGCATTAAGAGAGAATTACACGCAGGGTCGAGTGACCGCAAAGACTGGGGGCTGAATCGGGCCCACCCAATCATCAGTTTGGGAGATGAGAGTGACACGGAAACTGACATTTTACCGAGAGGAAAGCAGAGGGGGTTCAGAGATCCAAATCTGCAGAACCCCCCTCACATAGCCCAAAATGCCCAACAGCTCACCCTCTGATAGGCAAGAGTGACCCCTCCAAATCCCATTTTAAGAAGGGCAGGAAAAGTACTATTCTCATTCACAACTGAACCCCGCCCCCCGCAACTGAGCCTCTGTTCGGAGAAGACGCGCTCATATGTATACAGACACACTAGCCATCATTTATTTATTTATCTACCGAGCGGATGTCGCTGAAGATAGCAATACTCACTGGCTGATCCTCCTTAAGCCCTTCGGATCTCCAGCAGATAAAGTCCCTGTGCGGCTTCCAATGATTTATCAATTTGCAATGTTTGTTAAGATGGCTTTGAGCTTTAATTCAGGCTGGGATTGGCCACCTGACTGCACCTGTTGAGAGCAAGTGGCCTACTCAAAGGGTCAGTCGATGGAAGACTCGGACAAAGTGCAGCCGAGGGTCTGACCCACAACTTGTCCAATGGAGTCCATAGATCTGGGGTTAAGTTGTCTGCCCTGGCCACTCTCCCTTACCTACCCTAATTACTATACACACATTATATACCTCTCATTGCCCTGTGCCTGAGGCCATATTGGCCTTTTCCATTGGTTTAGAGAGCATTTTCCTGATCATCAAGGTTCAAATATGGAGTAATTACATTTTTACTAAATTGTGTTTACCACATGTTCAGCTTTGCAGACACATTCATTTGACATCACCATCGATAAAAAAACAATTGTGCATATCACACACATACACACACACACACACACACACACACACACACACACACACACACACACACACACCGTTTATGTGTTTATCTATGTAATACATTATACTGTATATAATGTATTATATATGAATGTATATATCACATATATAACACAATATATGTACCATTTTATGTATAATCACATTTAGATAAAAATGTATAACAATAATATGTATATGTGGTTACACTCTATTTTAAGGTGTCCTTGTTACAGTGTAATTATACATTTAAGTACTGAGTAATTAACTACATGTATTTACATGGTTAAGGTTAGGATTAGGGTTTGGTTTAGGGTTATTTGCATGTAATTGTGCATAATTAATAATAAAAAAATATAAAGTATAACTGTAAAATATAATTGTAAGTAAATGTAACGTGTAACAAGGACACGTTAAAATAAAGTGTTACCGTATATGCATATGATGTATATCTGACTGTGAATGCATACACACACAAACACAGATGTACATATTATTATTACTATTATTACTACATAATATATGTATGTAGTACATATGCAGATATTTAATATACTTTATATGTAATTTATTATGTTTTGTAATTTATTTTCATATGTAAATATTTAGTGCTTTTTTATATATATTTATTTATTTATTATTTATTTATTTATTTATTTATTTATTTTTTTACAATTTTTTTGTTAAAAGATGTCACTATGGAGAACATTACTTTTTGTTAAAATCTAATTATTACTCTGGGAAACCACAAAAAAAGTCTAAATGTTTTTTCATGGTTTTCTAAAATAGTTTTAATAAACACCAGAGTACAAATTTAGTTTATTTACAATTCAAACATGTGAATATTTATAAGGAGCGATCCAGAGAGGCCGGTGATAGACAGTCATTAGATGTTCCATTAGATGCGTCAGTCCGGCTGCTCAGTGAAACAGACCTGAGGTAGAGACAAGCTGATGAGCTGGTGTGTGTCGAAGAGGGCAGACTGTCAGGCCTCAGTGTGAGGTGGCTGTCAAAGCCCTCTCGATGATTATACACCTGACCCCATCATCCCTGCCCGTTACCCGCCACAGACATTTCTGTCACTACGCCTGCCATTTTGCTTTCCAAGGTGCCAGCCGGGGCAAGCGCGGCCACGTTTTAGTGTTGTTTATTGATTTCTGACCCCACAGCAATGTTTTCCCATTTCAGTAACATGGCTTAATAGGTTTATACTGTCTGCCCGATCAATACCTTTTATATTTACAATAAAATTGAAACAGCCTGCGAGCAGACTGCTGGCCCGGCATTTGTCATCCCTCTGCAAGGGAAAACTATGTCATTATCTGAATTAAAACATTTATTTCTGATTAAGAGAGTGTCCTATCTCATTAATTTTTCCCCTTCCAATACGAGGGGAATGGAATCCTATTGATTTTCGCACTTTTTACACATCTCCACTACTGGGAAGATAATTGAGAAGTTAGCCAGAATAAATGAAGTTTCTAGTCTAGCACAGCGAGCCAATACCTTGGAAATGTAAGGTGTTTTTGCAGCACAGGGTTTTTAATTTTGCTGCGGGTATGGACAAGGGGGCCCAACAAATTGAATTAAGGTTTGGGACGTGGCGCTGGGGAATAAGGGCCGATCTCGCCAGGTGACAGGGGTAATAAGACAAGCCTCAGATTGTCCCCAACTCCAAAAAAGCACTATCACAAGAGGAAGTCTAGATTAAAGAACCCAAAGCCTATTAATGCGAAGTTGCGCTCAATCTGTCCCTCCCACAAAGCTTATTGTTGAGGCGGAATTGAGAGATGGTGATCGATAGCTGAACTAGACCCTTCAATGTTGCTTGGCCATTGATTAGGCGTTACTAAATGAATGAGATTATAGAGGCTGTTTAGTCTTCATTTTGGGTAAGTGATTTCAAAGCTTTTTGTGTTGCCAAATAAAGACTTTCACAGAGAAAACACAAGTCTTTGCTATTTATTAGCAAGATCAGAGGATGGAGAAATATTTTCATTTGCCTTTGAATAAATATTGAACAAAAATATCGTTATTAAAGCCCACCAAAAGGTAAATGAAATGTTCTTACACACTGAAGAAAATTCCCTCAGAAATTGTTAGGAAATTTCAAAAACAATTACAAAGAAATGGCAAGTAATTTACCAAATTAAATGTTTTCTCATAGAAATTTTCTTATTAGTTTTACAGAGAAAACACAAGCCTTTGCTATCTATTAAGATTGGAGCATGGGGGAATATTTTGATTTGCCTTTGAATTATTGAACAAAGTATCATTATTATAAGACACTTGTTAAAAAAATACTTAAAAATTGGTAGTAAATTTTGCAAATGATTGCAAAGAAATGGCGAATAATACATGAAATAGTATTTTCTTGTTTAACACACTCCAATTATCTTTATTTACAGCTTTAAAAACCTTTTTTTTTGATGATGGAATAAATAAAAAACAGCATAAAAAAATCAAATGAATAATAACAAATATTCTTACATTTTTCTTACATTTTTTTATGGGTGCTGTTTCTAGACAACTGGCCCATGCCTGAACAATTTACTTATATTTAAACTGTTATAGCTTGAATGACCAAAGGCTTGCAGTTCACTGAGCTTTACAGATACAGTACCTGGCCACAGCTCTGGGACAGAGAGAAAATGTTGTCTGACTTTGAAAGGGCATCGTCCATCATGACTTTTCTCAGCCTGTCAGTGAACGGATAGACGAATGGATTGGTGGGAACCCCCCACGTCTTATCTCCCATTTCCCCTTTCTCTGTCCACTGACCGGCTCACTGGCTAGCAGGCAAGACACCTCTGCTGCAGGTGAGTAGCTGATCAGCCAAGGATCAGGAAAGCTGCCAGCTAGCTGCCTCTGAAACAGGCCTGACAGCACATTAATTCAACCTGCGGAAATCACTGCAAATAGGCAGGAGACATTGTGTCCACTGAGAGCGAGGGAAATGGAGAGAAAGAGGAAGAGAGGGAGAGTTTGAAAGGGAGAGATAGGAAGAGAGTGAGAGGAGCTTTTTAATGAGCTGCTATAAGTTACTCTGTCTGACTTGACCATTAGAAGACTGTAATGCGCAATTGGTTGAGAAAATGTGTTGCAACTGTGATAGGCGCCCATGCCAAAGGTGGTTTAAATCACGAGGGACATGTTGAGTGTTTCACTGAGGTGAATTACATTCTTGGGCTGTTTTATTGCTGTATTTAAGGTTCTGTTGAGAGTTAGACTGATTGATTTGACACCTCAGAATTTGCATCCCTTTACCAGAACCATAAAAATGTTAAAAGATCAGTCTGATAAAACAAGTTGCTGTGAGTGATCAGGGCTTGTATGTAATGGGAAAGTTAGTGGGTCCTTTAACTGGAATATCAGGAGCATTGTTTCAGAGAGAATGCATTTACTTTATGCATCGCTTTATAACTGCTAAGACAAAGTCTGTGCATTCAGTTTTCTCTATTAAACAAATATATCCTTTAGAGGTCACACACAGCGACACAGCAATGTCCATGATGTGGTGTTATCAGAGAATAACAAGAACCGCTTTATATGTATTTGCACATTGTTATTGGAGTTAGTTTCTATTTATGCACAATATGTGTGAACATATCCCAGTCTATCTATCTATCTATCTATCTATCTATCTATCTGCTCTTGATATTGGGTTTTGGTACAGCTGGAGTGACAAAAGAAAATAATAAATAAATAAATAAATACATTAATTAATAAATAAATAAAATGCTAATTTGCAGTTTTGACACGTTGTCCAAATTTATGAAAAAAAAAAATAATACATTAAATTTAAAAAAAAAAAAAAAAAAAATCATATTCCAGCTTGACAGTTTTTCTGTATAAGCAGGTCCCTGGCACAAGCTATTTTTTATTGTAAATTATGCCTGTGTGGAGCATATCATGTTAATTTACCTTTGAACAGCTTGTTACTTTAAAAAAATATCTGTATACTGCCATAGCATTTGTCATATCACAGTTTAAACAATCAGTGTATTGAATATTATAATGAGAAGCTCTGCCTAACCTGTAAAATGACAAATCTCATTTGTTCATTTACTAATACGTTCTCAGTGGAGAAAAACAACAGGGAGCCAACAGCTTTATTTGCTGTTGCATTTCTATGCATGGAGTAATCTGAGGAGGAATACTCTAAAGGCTGGGAACATTCATCACAAGCAAATCCAAACATAGATGAAAAATTACAGGATTAGCAATGACCTTCCAACCAATCAGCCACCGTAATTACACTCGTTTATTATAGCCTGCAGAGACAGAGCAATACAGAGATGACCCTTCACCAAAACAAAATGTTTATAAATGTACAAGCCAAAGAGGAATGCTAATAGGCACTCATTTTATAAGGCATTAGTGCTCAGCCATACATTTATGTGTGCGTTTCATTAATAAAGGCTTAGATGAAATGTCTTACCAAATTATTATGATTCCACATACCGTGCTAAGTAAACAATTAGAGATGATGCTTTGTATTTTTAACAATAAAAGGGTATATCTTATGGATAGAGAGTCGGACTTGTAACCCAAAGGTCGTGGGTTCGAGGCTCGGGTCCGGCAGGGATTGTAGGTGGGGGGAGTGAATAACCAGCACTCTCTCCACCCTCAATACCACGACTGAGGTTAGACCCTTGAGCAAGGCACCAAACCCCCAACTGCTCCCCGGGCGCCGCAGCATTGGCTGCCCACTGCTCCAGGTGTATGTTCACTACTGTGTGCATGCACTTGAATGGGTTAAATGCAGAGAACAAATTCTAAGTATGGGTCACGATACTTGGCCACACACCACTTCCCTTTCCCTAAGCTTTCAGTAGGACTTGTTCATTAGGTATTTGTTTTTAACAAACTTTAGTATACATATGTTTTGCTTAGCACTTTAGAACTTTTGCTTAGCAATTAGTGTGTAAAAGACACAGACGCAGTGTTACTTGCTTGTTACTAATTAAACAATTATTATTAATTGTTAATAATTTAATTTTTCATATTTTATATATACATTTAATATATATTATATAATATTATATAATAATATTATTATTATATTTATTTTTCTTAATGGTTTTGAATAGGCTATTTCTTTAGATAGTTGTCATAGTCATCATGTCAATCTGTTATTTATAACACTACATATCATTTTGTTTGCTTTCTGGGGTCTACAATCTAAAGGTAATTTAATTTGAAAATAATATTCCTGCATTTGTTTTCTTTGAAATAAGTTCAGGCCTGTTATATACATATAGATGTTTGTATTTGCACTGTAAATGAGTTGCTCTCACTCTTGCTTTAGGGACAGAATACAGATCAATTCCATTTTCAAATACAGCCGAAAAAACTCCAGCCACCTCAGGGGTCGGTAAATGGCTTTTCTACAGGTATAGCGGAATAGGCTTTTGTTGTGCATGAATGTGTGTGTGGGTGAATGTGTGTGCACTAGACCCCACATCCCATCCCTCGGCTGTCATTATTCCATGTTCATCGACAGAGAAGTTATAGTAGGCCAGAAAGCTATCAGATGGGCTGGACAGCGGATAATTGAGGTGATGATCGGAGCTGTTCAAAGACAATTGATAGCGATGGAGTCGGGGTTAGCGGCGCACAAGGATCCCGGCCTGCGGAGTCCCCCCTTTCCCCAGGAGCGGCACACAGAATATGGAATACATATACGCAGCTAACGTGTGTCAGGCAGTCGCTGGAACACACCGGGCTTTAGCGGCGTTTGGCCAAACTAAGTCCTCAATCAGCTGACAGGGATATTGCGAAAGGTTTCGCCGATCCCTGCGAGCGTGAGAGAAATGACCCCGACTCCATATATCTGTCTGATCCATCCATTTGACAAGTTGCCAAACTTTTCAAATACCCCCTAAGCCATTAAGGCAAAGCAAGCTGGGGAGTGATATTTCATAAGCGCAGGGTTAGGTGAGGTGGGACATGCAGGAAGTCATTACTTTTTTGCCTCCCAGTGAAGCCTTTGTCTGGATTGCATGTGTCAAACTGAGATATCTTAATGGCTTCCACATACAACTCCATTCCTTTTGTTTTTATCCTACAATTGCATGCCGCAACCTTTTTTCCTTTCCCACCGGAGAATTAATGTAGCCGAATGGGAGTCAAGTGAACTCGTGTAGCTTTTCTAGTATGCATGTACTGTAGTGTGTTGTCTGCGCTGGGATCAATGAAGCTCTTTGAGGAGTATATCAATAACTCAATACTTCAAACATCAATGAGCAGGATGCCATGCCCCCTGAGTTCGGCTATAGGATCAGGTTGGCAGCATGGGATACGAATGGGAAAGAATGAAAGGAAAGTGACACCCTTCCATACCTCAGCATCTTGTCACGGTCCTGACAGCGGCAGGTGACGAGGTTGGACCGGTGACCGGGGCGGCTACAGGTTGCCACTGTCAGCAAGTAGCAACAACACTGTCAGCCCACAATAATCCTCTTCTCTGCAACTCCTTCAGCAGAAAAAGACTGCCAATGTCTTGTCAGCCACCCTTAATCCTCAGCATCCTGAGTTCAAGCCTCTGAACGAGGCCCCCGGGGCCTTGCCTTGGCCACCTTCTTGCCCCTGGTATTGACCTGAACTGTCATCCTGGCCCAGTGACGACCCCGGCACACGGGCCAATCTATCGTGGATCATGAGTTCAAATGATTTTCCTCCCCTCTCCCGCCCCTGTTTTCCTAGTGAGCTGATTGCTAATGACAACATTAGAAAGGGCAGAATGGAGATTCCACAAACAATTTGCACCTTGGATTTGCAAATCTAATATCTGAAGAGGTTCAAAAGCCTGTCTCACTGATATGTGCTAAAATATAGAGTGATGTTTGTTGGTGAGTGATCATGCACTGTGAAATAACTCTTAGATCAGATAAATAATAGGCTATTAAAAAATAACCATAGTCACTTGATTATTGTGTGTGTGTATACTGTGTACACACTCTCAGGGCCGTAACCACTATATATATATATATATATATATATATATATATATATATATATACAGTACTGTGCAAAAGTCTTAGGCCACAAGTACTTTCACCAACAAAAAATGGTTTGAAATCAGTTATTTCTACCTTTTTTCTGTAGTGTCAGCAGGGAAATACTGTCAGTTTACATTTTCCAAACATTATTTTTGCCAGTAACTGTAATAATCCAGTGAGATTTTTGTTTGCACAAGGAGTCTGACTACAGCCAGTGCTTCACACAGAGATCTGATCTCACCATCATCGTTTGGAATGACATGAAGAAACAGAACAAACTGAGACAGACTAAATCCAGAAGAACTGTAGCAACGTCTCCAAGACGCTTCAAGAAACCTATCTGCAAAGCTACAGTACTGTGAAAGGTTTTAGGCACTTGGGTAAAAATGCAGTAAAGTGAGGATGCTTTCAGAAATAATGCCATAAATAGATTTTATTTATCAATTAACTTCAATTAACTAAATTAAATCTACATTTGGTGTGAGCACACTATGCATTTAAAACAGCTTTTGCCCCATGTGCTCTTGCGCATAGTTTTTCAGGTAGCTTTGCAGGTAGGTCTCTTGAAGCATCTTGGAGACATTGCCACAGTTCTTCTGGATTTAGTCTGTCTCAGTTTGTTCTGTTTCTTCATGTCATTCCAGACAGACTGGATGATGGTGAGATCAGATCTCTGTGTGGAGCACTGGCTGTTGTCAGACTCCTTGTGCAAACAAAAATCTCACTGGATTATTACAATTAATGGCAAAAATAATATCTGTAAATGTAAACTGTTATTTCCTATTGACACACTACAGAAAAAGATAGAAATAACTGATTTTTTGTTGGTGAAAATACTAGTGGCCTAAGACTTTTGCACAATATATATATATATATATATATATATATATATGTGTGTGTTTACAAAGGGTTTTTAATGAATAAAATGAAAATGTTATAGTCAAGTTTATGTGTGAAAAAACTGTTTGGAAAAATATAAAGAAATTGTTTAAAAAATGTTTAAAAAACAAAAACAAAATCGTACACAGTTTTGATTCTCAATGAAATTTATTTTGTTTTAGGGATTTTCAGAAATTTTTGTTACTGGGAAACGAGATACTAAAAAATGCTAGGAAAATTATTGTTTTCAGTGCACAATAAATTAAATATTAACATATGTTGATGGAATTCTTATAACTGTCAGTAGATTAAAGGTGCCGTTGGAGATCTCGGAAAATGCTAACTTTAGCCTGATAGCACTGAAAGCGAATGTCCCACCCTCCCTGCAATCGCCGTCCAAAGCCACGCCCCCTGAACACACATACGCTCAAAGAGCAGAATACCAGAGACAACATTAAATTACTACAATAGGCTACATCAACGATCCAGTTCAAAGCAAGCATATATGTTCCATACAAAGGGCAATTAAAGTGTGCTAGACGTGAATTTAAATGGTATTTATTTACAGAGGTATATTATGTCACACTTCTCTAGTAAGTTTCGTCTGTGTGTGAAGATGCTAAGCGCAGCGCAATCCGTGTAGAGAAGATGTTCCACAAGTGAAGTAAACTGTAGGATTTCCCTGCTCAAGGGTAGTGAGGCAATGAACACTGTGTAGGGAGCATGCCAATCGGAACACAGTTCATGCACGTAGCTCTCTTCTAACGAGCTGGTTATCTGAATCATGTGTGTTAACTAAGCGAGACATGCAAAATATGCAGAGCGGGGGGCGCGAGGACTGGAATTGGGAACCGCTGGGCTACATCATGTGTCATTCAGCGGAGAGAAAACTTTATAGCACAGTTAGTAAAAGTACTACAATACCAGGAAGGAAGATTGGGTTGTTGATGTTTGCCTGCCATTCTTGCTCTCTCTGCACAGCGTGCGTGAACGCGCCGATGACGTATCGTGTCTGCGCGAACAGGGTGTGCAGAGGTATGCAAATACATGCGTTGACAGGCAGGTAGGAAAGCCAATTAAAACGCTCGGACCGAGCGTTTTGATTGGACGGACATTTCTTGGTCCTAAACCTTCCACAGAATATATAAATACAGATAAATACATTTAGACCACTTAACTTAATGATTGCTATCAGGATGTGAAGAGACTTTCAACCAGAATAACAAAAAATGTTTCTGAAGACAATCACCTATGATACCTTTAAGACAAGCACTTTGCTCTCCATGTAAATTTCTTATTGAAACAATATGAAGCACATAACATTTAATGATTTAAGGCCATGTCAGTAACAATTTATAATTAATAAAGTAATTAATAAAGTAGGCCAATTCAACTCAAAAAAGTCATGCAAAGGGTTTTTTTTTTTTTTTTTTTTTTTACAGTGCATGATTTCACTAGTCAAGTGGGAAAATGCTTGTGAATGTTACGAGATGATGAAGCGTTGCTACATTTCATACAGCTGCTGAATTGCTTTACAGTTTACGGTGACATTCTGCAGTTTTCTTAACATGTTGCCTTATTGATGAACTTTTTTTTTTTCTGTTTTAGGGACAGATTATTTATATTTGGGTCATAGCACATTGGCTGAAATACTTCAATGCGAGCTTCATAAAGCCTTGCGCTTTCTACATCCCAAGACTGATTACTTTTCATTTGCTGGCTGAAAATACCTTACAGGGACGTACATATTTGTATGCCATGGTATAATAAAAGAGAAAAGAGCTGCGTGAATCAGTCGAGTGGCTATATGGCAATTGGGAGCATGATCTTGATGATAATGATGAAGATGAGATGAATCTTGCCTAGGTTATTCATCTAATCCAAACGCATGCTGTATGTTAGCAAATTGGTTTGGCCACAACAGAGCATCCTGTACGTTGGGCTCCATGGCCCATTCCCTTCCTGCATTTAAATGGAAATTTTGGGGTTAACCCCCAAGTCCACCTCGTGCCTTCCTCATTCTCAAGCGGGCCCATGGTAAATATTCCATTAATCAAAAGTTACAAACAGACTTTGTACTGTCATAACTCTTTGCCATGGCTTTCCTGTTGATTGATTCCTATACATACATACTGTCTGATTACCATAATGTGTTCTTGTGGTGAAAATTCCAGTTGGGGGTTCGGGGGGCAGGGAGCATGGCGGAGCGCCGGGGGAAGTACATAATAAATGGTGGTGGCTCCTCCTCATCGGGAGTGATTTTAATCCAATGCTCCATCACTGCACATGGTGAGTAGAGTCTTCGGGGTTTAGGCTCAATGCCATGAGCCTATGTTTGCAGGCAGACACAATCATTTCGCTGATTGTCACAAGTCTCAAGCAGTGACACCAGGAAGTGATCCATCAGTCTATTTTCCGTGACATGAGGAGAAAGATGATGAGGGGACCATTGACTTATGCAGAGAACCCCCTTCTCTCTTTTCCATGACTCTTTTTACATGCTCCAGGGAACATATTTTATTCCGAACACTTAACCTTCCCTGTTTCGCCATTTTTCTACAAGCCTATTGATTTATTCATTCTGACCAGGCCCAAACAGGTGCTTTTGTTTTTGATCAAACTTGGTGTGTCCAAGAACTTTTTGCTGCCTTTTATTTTATTTTCAGGGCTTGTAATGAGACATGTGTTAAAAAAAAAAAAAAAAAAAAAAAAAATTCATTAAGTTATAAAATTTAAATTTTCCAATGTAATATACAAAGAATCAATTGAATCATTATTTCTAAAGATGAATCATTATTTCCATCGTTCCTAAAGTTGGTTTGTTGCACATATACATTTTATTGATTTGCATGTACACTGAAACGTACATTATTAACATCTCTGTGGCTTCTAAAATCTAAACTATTTTGCGTATGAATAATTTCCGACATGTATGTTTACGGATCTAATTAGGTTAATTAAATACTGAATAAAGGAATTTATTTAATCAGTTGAATTAAATGTTTAATGTCATCACATTTATTCTTTTTTTTTTTTTTTTTTTTTTTACATTTTTTATATATTTGATACATAAAATTTTAGATTATAATGGTTATATAGATATTAAAATGGTATAAACATATATAAACATTATCTTGTAACTAAGAAAATTGTAAAATTCTTGTAAATTAATTTTTATCTGTTTCTATCTATCTATCTATCTATCTATCTATTAAAATACAAGAACAAATGTATACACATAATGAATGAATGAAGATTAAAGTTATTAATTATAATGTAACACCATTGGCAACAGTTATTTGTGACTGCATGCAGCTGTAATATAGGTAAAAACATCCCGGAAGGATGTATTTTTACGCAGATATTATGACATATAAAATGATCCCAAATTTACTTTCCCCCACATATTCTTCTACGAAGCTTTAATTTCATATTTTGCCAAGGAAAGTAAACTGGAGTCACCTCTCTACAATCGGTGAGTGTAGGACGGTAACTCTATCAATCTAGAGCTGTTTAGAAGATTGCCTTCTGTGCCGGTCGGGGCGGTGTAATCTGTCTGGCCCTCATTGTGCACCTGACCAGCCAAGGGCTCATTACCGGCACAATCGGTGGTGTAGCTCACCCTAACATTATCCCACCTCATCTGTAAACAGGCTCATCCATCACACGCATGCGTTCTGCTTATCTAAACAGATACGGAGTATGTTCTAATAATGTGCTCATCTGTAGGAATGAGGGCGAGGATGATCATGTACATAATGCTCCCGATGTACAATTGTGTCCTCCCCTTGCTACCTCTCTCGCTCATTCTCTCCTGAATGTACTTCAGCCTTTCTGGTCATAATATAGTCTTGATGTTAGTTTATTAATCACAGTAGTCTGATATGACACCAGGCTGGAGAAACATGGATTGTAATGGGATCTGTTCATTCAAATATTGGGCTGCAGCAGATTGTACAAGATAAATATTGTAATTCAAGATTGCGATAAAAATCATGATATTGCCTACTGTTTACCTGATGTAATCAAAAGCCTACCATTATGTTGGATGAGAAAATCAAGTGTGGGTTATAGAGATTCTAATGGGGTCTTCATTGTGTGTATTTTGTGTGTACTTATGTACAACACTACCTTTCAAATGCTTGGGGTTGGTAAGATTTTTTCAAAGGAAGTTTCTCACCAAGTCATTTATTTGATCTAAAATACAATAATACTGTGAAATATTACTATAAAATAACTGTTTTAATATATTTATATTTATATCTATTTTAATATATTTGAAAATGGGAAAATATGAAAATATGAAAAATATTACAATAAATATTAAAATGGAAAAATATTTATTGCTGTGAAAGCCAAATCTTCAGCAGCCATTACTCTAGTGTCACACGATCCTTCAGAAATCATTTTAATGTGCTGATTTGGTGCTCAATAAATGTTTCTTATTATTATCAATACTGAAAACAGTTGCACTGATATATGATATATATATCACAAAACCAGTCATAAGGGTCAATTTTTCGAAACTGAGATTTATACATCATCTGAAAGCTGAATAAATAAGCTTTCCATTGATGTAGGGTTTGTTAGGATCGGACAATATTTGGCCGAGATACAACTATTTGAAAATCTGGAATCTGAGGATGCAAAAAAATCAAAATATTGAGAAAATCACCTTTAAAGCTGTCAAATGAAGCTCTTAGCAATGCATATTACTAATCAAAAATTAAGTTTTGATATATTTACAGTAGAAAATTTACAAAATATCTTCATGGAATATGATCTTTACTTAATGTCTTAATGATTTTTGGCATAAAAGAAAAATCAATCATTTTGACCCATACAATGTATTTTTGGCTATTGCTACAAATATACCCCAGTGACTTAAGACTGGTTTTGTGGTCCAGGGTTACATATATTGTTGGGATTCTTTAAATTATAGAAAGTTCAAAAGAACAGCATCTATTTAAAACAGAAATCTTTTGTAACATTCTAAAAGACTTTATAGGCATAATATTAAGAAATGTGCATTGTGGAACAAAGAAATACTCCAAATAAAGTTTAATTATAATATTATATCAGTAAGTGATGTCAGTAATTATGTTAATGGATTGGAAGTATGTTTTTTTTTGTTTGTTTGTTTTTTGTTTTTTTAGGGATCACTTTAAGTCAGCTCTGTTCAGCTGTACAATGTGAAAGTTCAAAACAGTAGGACAACATTTTGTCCTCCCCTGAAAAGAAAATCAATTTATAACTAATTGAATAAACATTAGGCCATGGTGCCATTGCACAAGGAACCTGATGTGATCTCTGCCACCATAGTCCTCAACCTCAATCTGTCCAAACAGCAACATCACATTTGCAAAGTAAAGGTTGTGCTCGAAATATTGAATTGTTTCAATCAAGAGCAAACACAAGATGTGCCAAGAAGTTGTAAACAACAACATTTACATCTTGTAGAATAGCAGAAAGCAAGAAGGTCAGACGTTGCACTCTCGAAACTCTTACAAACAGTGGTACTTATAACAACAAAAGGCTGGTTGTGTTTTTAATTGTGATGAAATCGGTTGTGTTAATGTTGATTGTGTGCCTTTTAAATGTCATACTGTATCTAATGTACATCATTATTTTGTCCTTACAAATAATTGTGTCTCTCTTGTAGTAAGTTGTAATGGAGCTGATTTGAAAATTTTAAATAAATGAAGGGAGACTTAGATAATTAGTTGGGTAGGTAGATACCAGGTTACCACAAGAGCACTGCCCCAGTTAAAAAAAAAAAGAGGCCATAAAAAGTTTAGATTTTATTATCCAGCAAACTGCCCAGCACATCTCCATATTAATGTGGTCCTATTAACAAGAGGTGCTAATGAAAATTTCTTTTATAAATATGTATGTGCCCAAGTCACAACATTATAGAGGAGGGGAGAAAAACACAGGAGACAATGCTGAACGATGAAGATGAAGCCCTGAAGAAAAGAGTGTTCCCAGCAGAAAATTGGTTTAATTAATAGCACATTTTACATAATGATTACAGTGTAATTGCGCCGACTAGCAGAGTGTCATTAAATATATCCTTGCTCCTTTACAACACCCTCTGGCGAAAAATAATGAGTTACATTGGAAATCACTATGCAACAGGTTCATAAATAACATTTAAGCCCATACAAGGCAAGTACTTATAAATAATAAATATTTGCCTTCTGTAATTGAACGAAAAATGACTGCCTCCCTCACTCCTCTTTTTTTCCCGGACATGCTGCTTTGTCCTGTTATGGCTGTAGAAAGGAGAATTTTCTCATTTTTTCTCCCCTTGTAAGTGGTGAATAATTTATTTCCCGGCTAATAGTCAACACTGTCAACGCAGGGTGTTTAAAATATACCTGTGTCCAGATAAATGTCACGACGGCTGGGGAAGTGATTATTCCCTGCTTCCAGATATTTTGTTGGATGCAGGCCCTGTATACACTGTAGTAAATGACCCTCTTCCAATTACCTGCCTCCATAAAACAAGACCGTATTCAAATCAGGTCTAAACCGGAGCCTAGAGACGAGGTTCAGTGCGGTTATAACTGTCAAGGGAGGTTGAAAGAGGGGTGCAGCCTGAGGGGTTGTCTGATGTTGGGATGCCGTGAAGGGTTTAGGGGTCTGGGGAGCAGACGGAACTTAGAGAGGATGCTTTAGGCAGATGGGTGGAGGTTTTGACGTTGTCTCTGGTTACGATGTTTAGCTTTGGAGTGAATTTACACATATCATATTCTTATGCTAAAATTACAGGTTTAAAAAAGTCTAATTATTCCTTGTCAGGATACGTTTTAGCAGATTGTTCACAAAAATGTATTGCTTTCAGTCATTATATTCCACTGGAGACCTTATTTCAAAAGGATAGTTCACACAGAAATGAAAATTATGTCATCCTTTTTAACATTCATGTCATTCCAAACCAGTAAAACTTACATGAAATGCTAAAGGAAACGTTTAGCAGAATGTCTGAGCTGCTCTTTTCCATATAATGAAAGTGGATAATGCATGTCACAAAAGTAGTCCTTACAAATTGAGCAAAGTTATCTGAAGCCATTCAACTTTGTGTAAAATTGACGCTTAAAATCTTTTTACTTTACATTCTACTTTAAAACTCTAAACAATGACACAATTTGGGTGGACTATTTCTTTATTTTCTTATTTTATTTGTAGCCAGTGTGATATAGCTAATGTATCATCTGCGAAAATATTGCAATTGCTATTTTAACAATATGCAGTTTTTTGTCTTGTCTTGTACAATATCGCACAT
This sequence comes from Tor tambroides, assembly GCA_021397915.2. Taxonomy (NCBI): domain Eukaryota; kingdom Metazoa; phylum Chordata; class Actinopteri; order Cypriniformes; family Cyprinidae; genus Tor; species Tor tambroides. The sequence continues at coordinate 5,183 of JAFVLL020028985.1, read as the reverse complement.
ATATCACATGAGAATATCAGCACGACTACAAATATGATGTTGATTTTAAACAGCGGTCCAAAAACCAAGAACTTAATATGTTAAGTTATAAACAAAATTTTGCCAGTTTTTTGCTCAATTTTGCAAATGGAAATACAGCGGTGTTTTGTTATGGAATGAATCTGTTTTAGAACAGATTGGATGAGTCAATGAATTAATGATCCATTCATAAAGACAGTGGCTGCATCCGAAATCGCACACTTCCCTGCTATATAGTAGGCGAAAAACAAGAGTATTATGCCCAAATTCACAGTATTCGTAAAACAGCAGGTTAAAAGTACCTGGGTGACCTACTACTTTGGGTGAGAAGTGTACATCCAGTGGACACTATGCTATTTAAAATATCATTTTATTTGTTAAAATTGGAATCAATATGGGCCTCCACATGCAAAAGATTTCCAGTGGTCTGCTGATAACCTCAGACAGGCTAGATAGAGGAACACAGGAACCCCATGACCTGATGTGAGCACCATTATGAAGAACGCATGCATAAAAGAGTGTGAGAGTCCTTGCATCTGTGCATATGTTAGATGAAACAGTCATCTGTTTTTCCTCTCTCTCTCCCCTCCACCTGTCTTCTCCTCGGTGGCTCATTCTCCTCTCTTTTCCAGAGATTCAGTGAGCTGATAAATGCCTGACGCTGACCGTATTATTATCACGCATGTAGATCTCACATATGTGATTCTATTTTGATCACCTCGAGGATGAAAACACTCAAGGATCTCCTCTTCCCGTCGGCGGTGGAATGTATTAAACACCCTCCGCCAAGCACAATCCCCATGTGAGCATTTCGCACACAGACGTTCGCCGCCGCATTTGCGCAGAGTGCATTAATAACAGAAGAGACGAAGACGTCTTGTCAGGGATCAGAATTGTCATCGAGTCGGGCAAAGCAGTCCATGCAGGACTCATTCTGATCTGCAATCAGGCCTTAATCTGGGAATACATTTCCCAGATACCTCCGCTTCCATCTGTGTAGACAGTAATCACTAAGCATGCGCTCAAGCCTTGCGGAAATGTATAAATAATTTTCATTCAAACACATTAACAGTCAAAATATGAGAATCCATCATGGCGTCTGTGTGCGAGGGTTTCTTAAGAAGCAATCAGGGCCGTCTGGCTGTGTGTTCTTTGTCTTTCGAGCTTGAGAGACAAGGTGCAGATTACTTGCGCGGCTCTCTTTTGCATAATGGCCTTCTTCCTCCCCCTACCACAGACCGATGGCGCATTTAAACTTTCGCTGGCAATCCATTACGTTTACCAAGCTGAGTCCCTTGTTCTTTAATCTCATGCTTCCCTGGAAAGAGGACCTAGACGTGGGTTTAAAGACCTTTTTTATGAAGGCAAGCATGCGGGGCTCAGTTCATCTTAGACAAAAAGACCTGACACATTTATGTTCCATGGACAGGTTATGTCCCGCCATCTTAAAGAGCAAAAACTTGCCATTTTTAGCTGATTGGTAAAGAGGTGACAGGGAAAGTGAAGGGCCATCTGCCAAAGCAATGCTGTCTTTGAGAAACTTACCAAGCGGTGAACCGTTCTAGCATAACTAATGTCATTTCTGAAGAGGAAACATTTTAGGCTTTTACAGGGGGTCGGGGGTAACAGGGGGTCTGTGAAGTCACATTGTAGCGTCATTCAGCACATATAATGATGATCTTGTCATTCAGCCTTATTTAATTTTACCTGAATATGATCGTATTTGCCCCGTAAGGTCACAGGTAAGTAAGATAGGATAGCTATTCATATTTGGTAAATTAAATCGCTCTTTCTATCTCTCTTGACTTGGAAAGCACCCAAGTATGACAGGACATGGACTGCAGTTTTATGTCACCTCGTTTATCTGCAGTTTATATTTTCTATGACCGCGTTGTATCCTTCTTGAATACTCTAGACAGCATATACTGTATCTCCTGGATGTTTTCATATTTTGCACTCGCACATTTTATTGAAATGTGTAGTCATTAAAGTATACAGTGCTTTAAAACACCGAGGAGGTTGAAGGATAATGAAATAAAGTACAATGTATTCATACAATAAAAAAGGGATAATCGGTTATCCATTTATACTGTTCTGTTATTTTTGGTTTGTTTATTTATATAATATATTTACTGGGACTGTCAAACAATTAAAAATTATAATCCATTTTAAACTGTAATTTGATTAAAATCTAAACATAAAATTTAGCTTTATATATATATATACTAATTTGTTACATATTTTTGTTATGTTCCATTATTATTTTTCAGCGTGTTGCACCATGAACGCCATATTTAAACACACTGTGTTGAGTTAAAAACAGCCATAGTTACATGCTTTAATTTCTGTATTTAAATTCATTGTAAATAATGTGTTAAATTGTCTAATCTGTTTCGGTGAACTACTGTCAGTCTTTGTCAGATTTTACAATACAAAATTTATTGTATTCAGATAACCCTCTGTTATTTATTACCGTTCTCAATATGTACATTTAAATGGCCGCTGATGTAGAGCACAGAGAACAAAAATTTTAATAAACGTGTCTCGCAAACCATGTTTGTAAGGCTGAAGGACTGAGCATACACATATGCAATGGAAAAATGGCTGACTATCGGCCATGCTTTGAAAGTTTTATTAAATTGCAAATCAAGACTAGAGCAAACGGGGGAGAAAGCGTCTTGTCATATCTGTTGTGTCCTTTTTGCTCTGACTCGCTCCTGCCCTTCCAGTGTGTGAGGGCGCCTAGGAATTATTGCTCACTGAAGTGCAGTGGCAAAACCTGGGAGATTCATAGATGGTGGGAATGATAAAGTCCGGCCCAGAAGAAGTGCTACCAGTGCAATAACAGCCTGAGAGGGTCACAATAAAGTTTAGTTTAATGACAAGAACAAATAACTCCAACATTTGGCTGGGGTGCTGAACCCTGCACCGGAGAAGCTCACATCTGATATATCAGCGGGCAACTAGCCGTGACTCGCGGCCGATTGTGCAGGCTTGCGTTCACAGGGGCCCCCAGTGATACATGTGGCCGCCGTGGCAGGTGTCCATTTTATAGAGTTATTCAGTGAAAAAGGCTGGATGCTCGGTCCGGTGACCAGGCCTGCGATTATTGTTCCTGTGCAGCTGACACATTCAGCAAACCCCCATCCGCCCCTCCCTCTGCCCTAGCCAGAACCTCTGACTTCCATATAGCTACTGTTAGCATCCTCGCCGCTAAGAGCCTGCACTATAGCAATAACAAACCTGCCATGGGCTAAAGGCTGGACTGAAGCCCAGTAGCTCCGCTGAATTTATTTCTAAGCTCTGCTGCAGCAATTGCTGTCTTGTCAAATGGCTGTACATCCGTCAGTGCACTTTACACTTTGGCTCGCCAAATTGAATTAAAAGACTGGATTAACAGTCAGTTTTTGTACTGCGGAACAAAATGATTTTGTTCAACTAAATATGATGCTGATGTTTTCTTGTGCTTATGTATAAAGATATATAGGTGTCTTTAGTAAATGTTGAGCCTCATGTCTTGTGTGAAGCAGCTGGCTCAGAATCAGACATTTTTCAAGACCAGCAGGAGTGTGATCTAATGAAAGAGGAGTTGTAACATCGGTTTAGTCTCCCACACTTTCATTAAGGGTCATTAAGATAATCCACAATATAGAGCATTCTTTAAACACACTGAATCTAAGTACAGTTTCTATGACAAAAAAAAAAAAAAATTGTGGGGATGCGGGTTGGAATCAGGCCACCAGCATATACTTTTCTGTCCCCTTACTTTTTAATCTGTCTGATCTTGACTGTCCTTGTCAGTTTTATTAGTCAACCAATTTTAGTATGTATTTTGACATATTTCTGTGACACGGGATATTCAACAAAAATTGTGCAGGACTTGATTTTGTCAGGGATGCACTGATATTCTGCACTGAAAATTCTGTCTGATACCAGTAATATGATACAAGTCAATAATTGTTTTCATGTTATGGCCATTAAAATGTTACACTATTTTGTCTAAACAAAAACAAAACAAAAACAACAAATCATTTTAGATTTCATGTGAATTTAGGCATCACATTATATTGCACAGTATGAAAAATGTATATTCATTTTGAGATTTGAAAAATAAATTACATTTAACACTTTTTTAAAAAAATATTACATTTTATACATATAATTGGAAATTATAAATAATACTCTTATTTGATGTATCTTTAGATTTTATATATCAAGAATTATATAAAATTTGAAATGAATAATAATATCTATATTTCATTTATATATCAAGAATTGAATCGATCTTTAAAAAAAAAAGGAGATTACATACCAGATTGGAGATAGACTGAATGTGAATGAATGTGAATGCAATTATGCAATATAAGTAGTTATTTGGCTATTTTTAGATATTATTCAGTAGCCAGTGTGACAGCAGAAAAACAAAGTCATTTCAGAGGAAAAGTAAATTACTACGAAGCCCAGCGTTATTTTCTTTGCTTTACAATGTAACGTGTATGAAGTGTAAATTAAATAGAGTACATTTTGAATTCATATTGACTTGAAAGGCGAAATAAGCACAATTGTTTGTCTGTAGGGTCAGATCCATCATCATCTCAGCTAAAATATCGAGACACCCCAAGTTTTCAGCTCCATTTGTCACCACATTTGCAGTTTACATAGGCTTTAGAGATCCATTCAGTCTGTCTATTGTCCAATATGGCCAGCATGCTAATCCTTTAGATAGTGTATTGTCTGAATAGAATGGTGGACACAAAAGAGGGACAAGTGGTGACTAATGATACACCCCCAGAACACAGTCACCAAATCACACAATATAAGGAGTTAGACACAAACAATGTATCAATCAGAACTGTCAAGACATTGTTAGCACAAAACATTAACATTCACAGCGCAACAGCCGCCGATGACTCTACTTCAACTTAAGACTTGATATTCCTGGAAAAAACTAAAGTTTGACGTAAGCTCAGTTAACCCGAAGAGACACTTCCATTATTTTCGTATTTCAAAGCAACAAACAAGGAAATTGGAGCGCCGAGGGCAGTAGATAACCTTGGCGTATAAGCGCAGCTAAAATGTTATGCCTGCTCTTGACAAGCCGAGGTAATGATATGCCTCAGGGGACTGTTCAACATAGAGGCTGATTAGCGATCAGTGTTATAATT